>PVIW01002624.1:142992-207221 GCA_004026585.1 Noctilio leporinus
CCCCCCCCCCCCCCCAAGAAAAAAAGTCCCATTGTAGTACATTCTTGGAGGGTTGTCAGTCCCAGAGACTAGAAACCCTTCATCACACGAGGAAGTAAAATTTACTTTTTCCAAACTCACTTTGATTATTCATTCATTCATTCATTTTCATTCGATTCTCACCAGAAGATAGGTTTATTGACTTTCAGAGAAAGAGGAAGGGATGGAGAGAAAGAGAGAAACGTCAGCATGAGAGAGAAATATCAATTGATTGCCTCTCACAGGTACCCTGACAGGAGGTGGAATCTGGAATATGTCCTGGCCAGGAATCGAACCCACAACCTTCTGGTGTATGAGAAAATGCTCAAACAGTTGAGCCACCCAAGCAGGGCAAATTTTTGAGTGGCTAGTACAGAATGTAAATCTCGACAAGTATAACACTTGGGATTCTGAGCAGTAAATTAATTATTTTTCACAGTAATATCTTTGAAGAAGCTGAGGATTATTTGGAAACTACTGTTTCCTGCAGGGCAATCTGATTAAACAGGAGCAACTTCTGTCTGTCTATGCACAAGAGAACATGATTATTACATTTGATGTTAAAATACATAGTTTAGCTCTTTCAGGATATCTACAATAAAAACAAATGCAGTAACACCGAAGATGAATGTAGAGAAATGACTGTTCTCATTCATTCTTTATGACACCATTTCTGTCAAGATGGCTTTCTCTTGAACATGTACACTCTGAATATTCAGTGTTTCTTTTCTTAATAATGTTCTTTTTAAAATCCAGTCCTGGATATAGATAATTTCTCTCAATTTTTACTTCCAACCTCTTGGGATCAACTCTCCGAGATAGTGACTGATCTCCCTGTTCTGTCATTCTCCCTGGTTTACAGAACCTGGGTCATTTATGTACATTTAGAGCTATCTTTGGATGCAGACCTGCTAAAGTACAAGACAGTCTGGTGATGAAGTACCTTATCCATTTACACTTGTAAAGAAGAATACCACCCATTTATCTGCAGTGAACTTCTCAAGCAAAGTAGGTTGGAGATTTATTCCTATGTTGGTCCTTTGTGTGCAATTTCTTTAGTCTCTTAATCATTCTGGCAGCAAGTGCATTGACATTAAGTACACTGTACACAGTGGCTTTGCATGTGTGGTCTCCAAATATTTGGGAAAAAATTCAAAGTCAATGCTAGTAAAATAAATGTGTTAAACAAGCTTAGAGGAACCAAAAAGTTATTTACTTACAGGAAAGTATGCCCAATGTGTACATTATGGACAATAATTATTTTTAAAGAAATTATTTTAAAGAAATGCTTGCCTCTAGGGAGAGGTGAATGCTAAAACCAAATAGTTACAATGCTCTGAGGAGCAAATATAAATAAATATACTGACCCTTAAGACTTCAGTACAGAGAGTACAATAATGACTTTTTGTCTTGACAAGTCCAAAAAAATGATTGTGTCTCTCCTCTTTCCTATGACTTGGCACCTCCTACACTTCATATTGATTTGTTCCTCATTTCCCTTGCAACAGAATTTACCTTCTTGTAAACATATCATATGATATTCTTTCCACAAAGACTATTTCTAGCCTTTACATTCTTTCTAAATTATTTACTATCTTTTTTCTTGCCTACCCTTTATGATTCCTCCCTCCACTGAAAAACCAAAAACCAAAACAAACATTTACACAAGACAAATGACAATATTGTATTTTTCCAATGATCCAGAAAGCAAAGATAATGTGAAGTTCTGTGTGGACAGCCACCTCTGTTAATAAAAGATGAACATTACTAGAACTCCTTTCAATGGTAAGTATTTATCTCTAAGACTTGGTCTCCAAGTCTGTCTTATTATTGGATTGTTAACAACTGGTCTTCCTATGTCTCCACATCACAGTGGGTTAACACCCGTCTTCCTACTTGATTCTTTCCATGTGCTCAGCTATAGCTGAGGGACAGGAAACAAGATGGACTTTCAAGAGTCTCTGGATGGAATTGGGAGACAAAGCATGTATTGTTATTGATACTTAATCATGCTTTCCTTTGTAACATTTAAATTCTGTCTAATATTTCCTAACTTGAGGTTCCATTCCTTTTCAAGTGCTAATTGTTTCTCAGAGATAAATTCTAGATCAGTGTGTTCTCATCCACTTCACCAAGGTAACTATTCCAAAGATATGCAATGCAGTTTGACTTAAATGTTTGTCTCTTCAGTGAAAATGTATGTTCTCCCTAGGAATTACATAGCAAGGTGCTATGTCCTGTTTCTGCTTTTTCCACTCTTCTGGAAGGATCATATTCTTTATTTGAAAACCTTGATTTTTTTTTCAAAATAAATTAAAGCAGAATTAAATTACTTGTGATTATTATCAGGCCTTAAACTATATTAAATAAGCTCTCTTTTGAATTTCAGAAAGTCAACTCATCTCATTACTTTTAGTTTCATGTTTTTCCAACTTGTAATCTGCTCCAATACAAGTGGTATGTTTTATATATAAGAAAACAAAGCCCTGGATGGTGGCTCAGTGGGTAGGTGCTGGCCTGTGAACCCAAAGATCACTGGTTCAATTCCCAGTCGGGGTACATAACCAGGTTGCAAGCCAGGTCTCCAACCAGGTCCGTAGCTAGAGGCGGGTGAAAGGCAACCATACACTGATGTTTCTCTCCCTTCTTCCTCCCTCCCTGCCCTTCTCTCTAAAAATAATGAATAAATTCTTGGTGGGGAGGGGGAGAGGAAACAAGACCTAGAATAGCTACACTACTTACTTAAGATTTCACAGCTACTTTGTAAAGTGGACAGTATCCAAGATAGATATTCTGATTTTTTCATTAACCACCTCTTCAGTGAAAGAATTTTCCTATACTTTATATATATATAAATACTGTGTGTGTGTGTGTGTGTGTGTGTGTGTGTGTGTGTGTTGTGTATATATATATATATATGCACATCCACTAGATAGGGTACTTCACTGGAGCAAAGTAGACCACCCAGACCATGCTAACCTCTTTATCTTCTATTCGGAAAACATAGCTGACATTTGCATAGCATTCTACATTCATAAGTGGCTTTCCTACACATGCTGACATTCCACCCTCACTCTCACCCTAAGAGGTTGATATTATTAATTGTTCTGCTCTAGCCTTCCCCACCTCCTCTAAATGCTGCTCCTAGAGGTGATTGCTCTCAACTTTCTGACTCCTTAAAAAGCAGTCTGATGAAATAAAAAGCTCTCAATGAGGTTCATGACTGATGATGGGGTCAAATGATCTTGTGCCCCTGCTGGCAGCCTCTCCGGAAAATGCAGATCTGTAGCGGCCCGAAGCCATAGCCCAACATGCTGACAGGTAGTCAATAGGGTATTTGACCAATAACCTTGTTGACTGTGTAGGATAAGAAAGCTCTGAAAAATTCTGAGTTTCCGTGTTCAAGACATGGCTTTCTGTCAAGTGACTCCTCTCATTTTGTATAAGTCACTTGACGTGCCCTGCCCTCTGTGTCGCCATCTGATAACTGACGATTTAAAGGGTGTTTCGTGAGGGAAAATATTCTGTCATCTATGTTACTGCTGGCATTACAGGAATTTGGAGTCATTTTGCATACCTTGTGCATTTCCTGCTGTATTGCTTTCCACCACCTAAAGATATAACATGTGCAAAGCAAATCAGAGTAAATGAATTTTCATCTTTTTTTTTTTTTTTTTGCTTTCATCTGTTTCTTTCAAATATAAAGATTCATATAACCACTGTCAAATGCATTGTTTGTCCTTACAGTTGGCCAGTATTTGGTTCAGGAGCCAGGGAAGTGCAGATCTGCAGCAACAGGGGCTGGGCACCGCGTGGGTACCCCGCCCTCCCCGACTTGGGCAGCAGCCAGCACAGGGCATCAGCGGCGGCCAGGCAGCGAGGACTTCCTGCGCGCTCCGTGGCTTCGCGGGCCTGTTCCTTCCCCAGCTGTGCAGCTCAAAACTGCTGACTCATGCAAGCCTAATGGCCAGGAACAGGTGCCGGTTTTTTTTCTTCAGGCACATTTTCTTGGTAACCAGGCGGATCATATGCTAATGCAAATTGGCAGACTTGAACTGAAACTATAAAAATACGATCTGCCACTTGGAAGGACAAAGGACAAAAGATTTCAAGGTGGCCCTTTTGCCCTGAGTTTCCATTTCCTTTTTGACGATGCACAGTGAGTGATCAACAAGCAATGTGGTGTTCAGGAGGGACCCACAGTGCCCATTAGAACTTGAAACCACTCTGGGCAGTAATTCATTCCATTTAAAATAAATGTCTTTTCAGCCCTTTTAGTAACCTCGTTTTAAGAGACGCTGGTAGTTTTTCTCTCTGTGTCAAATGGCTCTGGGTCAGCGGCATATGCTGAATCCAGTGAGGCAGAAGAGTTGGAGGTTTGCCTTCTCTCCAAATCCGTCTTGGCCACAACCTGGTCGCGTTTTGCTTCTGAGTCATACAGCAAAGGGTCATTGGAGGTCAGCCTTGTTCCGCGGACTCATTTGGAGTTTTAATGTATTGCTATTGAAATAATGTTTAATCTCTTCTTGTCAGCTGGCTGCATGATACAATAATATTACCCCGTGTTGCCGCACAAGTGATTCAAACACAAGCACACAGCAGGTCCTGCTTCAATAGCCATTTCGCAGGAACGCACAGAAGATTCTGCAGGCAGAATGAGCCTTCTGCAACATACAGATATTCCCAGAAAGGCAATTCCAAAGCCAGTTTATTAGTGCCTGTGTTCTCTGCACTGGTGAGTGGGATGCTGGGGCTGGTGGCTCCTATTTTATTAAGGTTCTCTTCCATCTGACTCAGGCTCACATATTTCCTGACCACCGGCTTGGAATTTACTGGAAAGTGGGTGATCTGACAGGAACCCATCAAAATTCTCAAGGCAAATTCAGCTTAGATAGGAAGTTGCTTTTGTTCTGAAATGAGCCTTTATACTTTGTTATCTGGGAACTTGGCAGTAAGGTGGGCTTGGGTGAGTCTGTTTGAAGATGTGAACATTAATAAATATATCACCTTGGGAAATTTCCTACCAAAAGCCACAAGAGCATTGTTGATGAAAAGGAAGATGTTTGGTTTCAATTGGAAAGGTCACAGTTGCTGTGCTAAGCTGATTTTAAAAGCGATATGGTGATAAACATAGGCCAGGGTAAAAGTATTCCTTACAAAGCAGAACAAAAGTGTGGATTTCTTTTTTCATCATAGGGGAGTAAGATTCATATCCATGTTCTGAGAAAGAGGTCATTTTGAGATACAGAGAATTAAAGGTTTGACTATAATAGTGTAAGTGCTTATAAATTGCTTGCAACAGGTTGTTTCCTTAATCATTTTGGCACTTTAATACCCATAAGGAAGTTATTACCCCCTTTATAATAAAAAATACTAGATATGACCATTTTATCTTCCCTTCTATACTCTGGAATGGCAAGTCTTTTTATATCATCCAAACAACTAAATTCCTACTTTATCTTTTGAAGCAACCTAGAGCCAACATCCTTATCACTTATGACCCTGGTGGTCAAATTAGCCCTGGGTTGGAGCACCTTACTAAATGATAGGACAGCAGGACAGGCTGTCACTAAGTAGTACTACAGGCAGTATCTGAAAGCTGATCACCGTGAACCTTTCAAATACCACTCAGTGGAAGGGGTATTGAAGAGTTATACTGACCCAGACAGAATGACCTTGCAATTAGGCTCTAGTGAAAGTGTCCAGGCTGGAAGTTTAAAAGAATGAAATTATATTAAAATGACTGTCCTTATTATACAGACAAGGAAAATGAGGCTTAGAACAAATCAGTCACTTCTCCGCATCCCAACAGCCAAGGAGCGAACAAGAATCAATATTTTCTGCCCTTACCTAAAGTGGGACATCCATCAGATCATGCCACTTATTTCAGGCAAGGAAAATGATGAACTAGATAATTGGATAAACAAGCACAAAAGCTAACGCCTGAAGTTAGAGAAAAACCCAAGTTGACACAATGGAGGCAATTTTCCAATGGCCTGTTGTTTGAAGGCTGAGGAGTAGACGTGGGCTCCAGGGAAGAGCCAAGAAACAAGTTCCATTTAGAGAAGTAATATTCTACTCAAAGCAAGGATATTGACCAAATTTCTGAAAAGTGGATCCTGGCATTTATCTCCTTCTAACAGATGGCTGGGTTAGCAAAATAATTGAATTCTCTATTCTTCCCTACTAAAGGAAAGACTAATTTAGTCCTTCACAACTATGCACCCTTGTCCCAGGTAGTTCAAATGGTTAAAGGAGCATGTCTTTCACATGGGAAAAAATGACTAATGGAAGGAAAATGTCATGGACTGAGAGCCTGCTTATTTTCAGATAGAACACCTGAGAAGAGAAAAAGTAATAATGATAAAAATTAGCAAAGATGGCGATGAGATGAGTGCACAGCAGGCCTGGCCTTAGGCCTGGGAGTGCTGACCTCTGACCTTACCCTTGACAGTGGCCACCTTGTGGTACTCTATGCCAGCTCCAGGGCCAGTAGTGTCCCCTGGAAGATTCCGCTTCCCGTTACAGTACAGAGCTGTGGCTCAGCTCTGTTCAGAACCCCCAGCCCCAGGCCAGGTTTTAAAAAGTAAACAAATTATAGAAATGTAACAATTAAACTGCCCACTGGAGAAAGGTAACTAAAATATGGGCAACTGACTGAGATGAGAGAAAGAGCATGGACTGCATTGAGCACTTTATTGAGCAAGTATTATATGTAAGTCATCATACCAGGTACTCTATCTGTTTTCTCACTGAATGTTTTAAGAGCCATATGAGATGTGAAACTGCGAATTCTTCTAGAGACTGAGAAACAGCATGGCTCTGTCAGTTCCTCAAGATCATACACTTGTGAGTGAAAGGACTGAGATTCATTTCAGGGTGAGTTTTGCTATCCAACTAATAAAGATACAAGTAGACTTTCTTGTATCTTTTTCTTGTATCCATGATATGGAACATGTGGGCAAATATTTCAAAATGCTTACCACTTAACTAACATCTTTGTTATAGATTGTAACGGATATCATAGGCCAGAACTTAATGAAGCTGCATTTTCCGTTCGTACATCTCTAATTTTAAATACAGTAAAATATAGGCAAAGTAATTTTCCATGAGAGGAGGTGGAGAAGAGGTCCATGTCAGAATCACCTGTGTGACTTGTTCAGGCACATCTCCCATTCTTATCCCCTCCCCAGCCCGCTTCACCTCTGTTGACCAATGTTATTGGCAGAATGTGCCTTATTCCTGAGAAGTACTTGGTTAGAAAAAATACAATGTTGTAACGCCACTTTGTAAATTTCTAGGCTTCTGCATTATCCTATTTATTTCAAGTAAAAGAATTTCTAGATACTCTGTTCTCATGTTATTTAGGTTGTCTTATGTTTTGGTAGTTTATTTACATACAATTTTATACATGGTCAATATCTCCACAATAAGATGAATGATTTACATCTTTCATTTGCTTCACTGATATATGCTGCGCTTATACATATAAACAGCTTTATTAATGTACTGACTTTTGCTAAGATTAAAAATAAAGTAAATTGCTTTATTGGAAAATAGTAAAACTAAAGATAGTGTAGAAAGTGACTTCAGTGGATCTGTCTACTTTAACATCAATTTTTCAAAATTTATTCAACATCAATTTACTACTCAGCATCTATGCAATCCAAACACTTGAGTTTTACCACTTAAAGTAGAATTTATCTTCTGGTTGAGATAGCCTTTTGATTATGTTGGAAAAACCCCTTTCACATTAAGGAGGTACTGAATGATATTGAAATATTCAGAAATATCCAGGGAATTGATGGTTTGAGCTTGAGTGGTTCTGTATTTATTAGAGATTAGGCATTCCTGCCTCCCAGAGAACACTTTCCAGATGTCATCAATTAGTAATAATTATTAATAACAATTTAATTCACTACAATGTATGTTGTGATGTAGGCTGAAACTTGAGCTTTGAAGAAAACTGGATTGGCTAAGGAGTGATGTGTACAGGAAGCAAACATACTAAAATGGGCCATTTAGACTAAAAACCTTCTCAGTGCCATTTTAGGGAATTCATAAGACTTTCCTCTCTGTGTGAATCTATACTAGTAGATCTATAGCAGAAGAATGAAGAGGCACCTGGGACTGGGAACCTTAAGGCCTGCATCCAAACCTCAGTCTGCAAGTTTTAGAAGCACCGATAAACCACTCCATTTCTTTGAGTTCCAGTTACTACATCTGTAAAAGTAGAAAAAATAATGGCTTTGCTCATATCCCTGAAATAGTATAAAGATAAAATGATCTAAGGACTGTGAAAATGTTTCAGACACTATAAAATAACTATTAACAAAATATTGGTTTTGTAAAAGTGCTTCAGAAACTGTATAATGATATATGAATATAAAATATTAGTTTTCCTACTAGACATGAAAATGTTTTTATAATCACATTTAAGTTCATGTAACATAACATACTGGTTCATTGTGCACATTCTACAAGATTCAGAGAAGAAGCAATGTAGTGTAAAGGCAAGAACTCAAGGCTTGAATTGGCTGAACCTGAATCCCAGTTATATAATTTATTGACCAAGATCCCTTGGCTATGTTGCTTCTCTGAACCTGTTACTTCATCTGTGAAGCATCCATAACAATGCCTACATACATTAAAGGGTATAATATATATGCAAAGCATGCCATTCAGTTGCTTAATACATAGACTCAATTAATGAAAATGATGCTATTGTTACAAAGTTAGAATAGTCTTTGTTCTCCCAATTAACCATAGTTACAAATGTCCATATGCTCAAGGACTGTATCATATTCTGCGAGCTTTGTAGTCTCCTCTGTATGTTTCTTTCTCATTTCCTTCCCAAAGCAAAGAATTTGCAACTATCATAATCATTATAAAAGTGTATTGGACGTGCAGTTAACAAGTTAGTATCCTGGAGATTATATCCCACTAAGTTTTAACAGTGAGCCCAGTTTGAAAGGTAAAGCCAGGGGAGGGTCATGCATGCTTGGGGACATGTTCTTGTTGAGGGGGCTATTGTCAACATTACAGTCTCACTTTTGCAGTTTTGTTTTGTATATTTTCTTTCACTTGAAGTATTTTGAAAATATTATCCCACTTGGACAAATCTGGTATTTGGTAAAAAAAAAAAAAAAGAAAGTCTGTCTGAGAAACAAAACACTACTTCAGGGACTCTGATTTAGTAGCATGACTTTTATTTATTTTTAATATAGAGTTTTTTTTGGCTCATAAAGTGGTTCATAAAGTGTAACATAAGAAGTTGTCTTTTTGTGCATTGTACCAAGTCCCCTGCTGTTATTGTGCATGTGCTTTTGAAAAATCAACACGTTTTAAAAGGAAGGGGACTGGTACCCTGTTCTCCTTCCCCTTCTCCTTTACAGTCTAGCTAACGTGATGGAATGATGTCCAGGCCAGAATCTTCTCATTTCCTTTCCTTTTCTTCACACAACCACAGACTAGAACCAAACATTCAGTCAGGTATCTTTCTCACGTAACTAACAGGAGCTGAGTGTTTTCCTTTTCCTCTTTCTCTCTCACTCTTATTTTCGGTCTTCCTCTGTATTTATGGAACCCACTTTAATTAACCAGTGCACTGAGGGCACATCAGTGATTCTCCAGCTGGCTCGCACTGACCCTGAGAGTACATTGCTCTTCACATTTGGTCTCTGAGTAGCCAATACATTCCTAGCAAGAACTGACTGAGCAATTGACCTGCCTGTTTGCAGTTAGCTTCCTGCTCTCTCAGAATGAATACTAATATTCCTTGATACTGTCAGTTCTCCATGCATCTCTGTATTTCCCCTTTTTAGATTTTCCTTTGTCCTTGATCTGTGGATCGGTAGGAGGGAAGCCTTTAATTAAAAAATGATTTGATTATTTAAAGCAGCTTTTCCATCCAGCATATGTTACAGTTTCTGAAATGAAGGCCTTACTGTTCACATTGAGGAGTGCTGGATATTTATTCTAAAAGTGTGTCTGAGGAAGTAAACAGAATGGCTATAAATAAGTGAAGAGAAAAGAAAGATAGGGAAGAGAAAGGTACTAAGTTTGACATGTGCTTTCAGTTCCTCTGATCAATGTCTCTGCCACATTTTTTTTTTTCAGAGAATTTTGAAAACCTCAAGAAACAGTAAAGTGTAGAACTGAAAGATAATCTAAACTCAAGGTAGATAAAATGGAACGAAGAACAGTCAAAGAAAAGGGAATCAAACATGATACAAGGGAAAAAAGGAAAGCTGAAGAAAAGTTAATGGAGGAGAGGCAAAGGAATTCTACTGCAATACAGAACAGGTGAAGTTAAGAGTTAAAGGAAATTAATTAAAACAAAGTCAAGTAAAAGTAAGGTCAGTGAAGGATTCAATGTAAGTCACTTCAGTTTTAACTTTGTGCAGCAACCCAAGGCAGGGGTAATGTAATGATGCAAAATGACATAGCAAAAACAGAAGGAGAAAAGAAGCCAAACCTGAAATATAATGTGGGGAAAACATTACAGGATTAGAAATGAGGAAACGGAACAGTTAATGCTGCGTACAGAAGGACACGCGTACAGCACAGCAACAGAAAAGGTGAAGCAGAGAACACCAATGAAACGCACTGAGAGGTCAAACACTACTTACATTCAGAAAAGTGAAAACAAAACAGTAGAGTGACATAACCTGAAGAGAAGGTAAGTACAAGGTAAGAGAAATAGCAGTAAGGGAAGGAAATGAACCAGCAATAAGGTAAACACAGAAAAACACACTAGGTAAAGGGAAAAAACAGTTAATGGCAAACAGGCACACGACAATTACTTCAAATGGTTCTGCCACATTTTTTGAATCAAGTTATACAATACCATTTTGATTATTGTGTAACCAAGTACTCATACCATCACTGCAGAATTTCTGTTTCTTTAATTCAAAATGGAAGGCAAATGCTTCAGAATGATCCAGAAGCTTTAAATAAACCAGAGATGGCAATGCTCACTAGAAGGGGTGATGCATATGTATATTATAAGAAGCAATATAGGGTAAAGGATTGGGTTCTCATACCATTGCTCCTGTGATGTAAAAGCAAGTAAATATAACAGAGTGATATTCTATAGTAAGTGGAAAACATCCTTTCTAAATTTATATGAATTGTCCAAATATCTAATTGAAATATTTGGACAAATTGAGACTAAGCAAGTGGAACCACTGTTAATTCTGACAGAATGTAAGAATGTTAGGATACGTATGTTTATATATGAGTAAGCATAAAAGCTGAAGCTTTAGATTTCAATGCCTATTTTGAATGTTAACAATAATTCTGCTGTACTATCTATTCTCTCATTTGTTCACCTGACACATGGCTACTGTGTGCCAATACTATTAACAGGTATTGGGGACGGAGTAGGGTAAAAAGAAGAAAATTTAAAAAGAGTTGAGAATATTTTAGGCAGAGAGTAGCAATGAATGGAGAGATAAAACAACTTGCCACTTATGGTAATTATCTTGGTTTTCTGCAGCATAGGAAGAGGGTCACAACTGACATAAAGTGGAGACAGAATGTAGATAGCTTTCTGCATCCTATGCTGGAACTTAGATTCTGTCCCTTTTCTACAAGTAGAGGGGAAAACGAATACATTTGGAACAGGTAAGTATCACATATTACTTATATTCACATATTCCTTCAGTATTCCCATTTTCCTCAGATATCTTCCAATGCAGCAGCAGAGGGATGTCATGAGAGCACCTGGAACTGCCAACAAATACCCATCAGGAGACCACTGCTATGGTCAAGGTGACAGATGAACAGAGTCTAAGTCAAGACTAGAAAAGTAGAAATTTAAGGGGATAGAATTTATAGGAGTGAGTGATAATTCCACATCAGAGTCAAAACTAAGATGCAAATTTAAGGTGACTTTTAGCTTTTTGGTGTGAACAGCTTGATAAAACAAGGCCCGCCTGAGTGAAGGTGAAAGATGATGAGTTCAATTTCAGACATGCTGTATATAGAAACATCTCAGGAGCAGACAGTTGTGACACATACGTTTCAAGTCTGGGAAAGAGAGTTGCCTGAGATGGATAAAAAAAATTGGTCAGATCTGGGAGTCACCTGCATAGGTGATTGTTGATCACTTATGAGCTTAATGAGCTTATCCTGGAAAGAGTGTATTTGGAGGAAAAAAGTCTAAATAGCAGAACTCTGGAGAATACAAACACGTAAGCCATCATTAGCTGAAAAAAAAAAAATTAGCAAAAGAGACTTTTTAAATAAGTAGGAAGACTATCAAAAACGACTCATGATTCCAAAGGGAAGAAAAAATAATTTCAAAATTAAATAAGATGAGGACTAAATGATAACATTGTCTTTGCCCATAATTATATTATTGGTAAACTTTGCCAAAGCAAATTATTATGGTAGCTTGCAGAGGCTAGGACAAACAAAATTTAATATGCACCAATCTTATGAACAGATCAGCTTATCAATTCTAAAAGTTACAAAGAAATACCTTATTCAAAAGAATAAGGTCACTTAAAAATAAAGAAGTGTTTGCATATGTTAATAAAAATATTGATTCAGAAAGTACATTCCTAGAAGACAATGGCTTCAGAACATTCTGATTAAAATAATGGTATATGGGGAGCATGAAAGCTCACTTTTGGCTATTATGGAGCCACTGATACTAGACTAGTCTTCCTGTTACACATAATTAGAAGCTAAAAATATATTTATATTGTATACATATAAATAAGATGGTCCCTGTGATGATCCACGGTTTGTGACAGAGGTACAGGCAGGAGGAGGAACCCATGCAGAGCATGGAGATCTCGCGAATCTCCGTGTAAGTGTGGAGAGGTTGAGGTGTTCAGAATATTAAAGCAGAGTAGGAGAAGGAAAGAGGTGTACTGAAAATAGCTCTAGAGACCTACAGAGAACTGCCCTTAAAACTTTGGTGTAATAGCCCTGAATAGTGTGGCTTACTTAGTTGGTTGGGTGTCGTCCTCCAAAGTAAAAGGTCACCAGTTCAGTTCCAGGTCACGGCAAATATCTGCCAGGTCACCTACAAGAAGCAACTTGTCGATGTTTCTTCCACATTGATGTTTCTCCCCCTCTCCTTCTCCCTCCCTTCTTCTCTCTCTAAAAGTAAATAAAATCATTTTTTTAATTAAAAAAAACCTTCAGTCTAATACAAAATTGTTGGTGCCTAGGACCACTTCACAAAGTTGAGATAATTACTAGGGAACTATAAATTCCATAACTAGAGCCAGACTAGGATCAACTTACAACCAACTCAAGTATGGAGGTCTCAATGAACTCTCTGAATGTTTAGTAGAGATCAGAGAAAGGCCTTGACTTAGGAGAAAGTCTAACTTAGCTCAACAGTAAAAATGCTCTGGACCAGCCTTAGCTAAGTTTAAAAACCTTACATTCAAAAGATCAAGCTAATCCCCATATAAGTAGCTTTGCAACCAAAACAAACTCAATATTTTATTTAAAGGAAGATAATAATATAGTGTTAACAATCAACATTCAAATTGTCCAGTATCTAATAAAAATTATTATATGTGCAAAGAAGCAGGGAAATATAATTCATAACAATAAGAAAAAGCAATCAATAGAAATAGGTCTAGAATTTACTAGGTGGTAGAATCAATAGATAAGATTTTAACAGCTATTATAAATATATACAAGAATAGAGGAAGTCATTAATAAAATGAAAAGAGAAATGGAACCTATAAAAAGAGAACCAAGTGGAATTTCTAGACTTGAAAAGGCAATATCTGATATCAAAAATTTATTGGATGGGTTTAAAAGCCAATTAAAGATTAGTGAACTTAAACAATAGACTCCAAAGAGAAACACACTGAGAAAATAGATTTATATCAATACATCTGTCATTTTAGATGAAATGGACAAATTTCTTGAAAAATACAAATTACCAAAAGCTAATAGAAATAAAGAGATAAAATACAAATAGTCCCAATTTATTACAAAAATTGAATCTTAATTTAAAAACCACAATCACAAAACAAAACCTTCAGGTTTAGATGACCTCACAAAAATTTTTCAAATGTTAAATGAAGAAATAGTCTCAATCAAACATACTTTTTTAAAGAAAATAAAGGAATAGTGAGCAATTCTCAATAATGATATTACAAGATAAGAATCATTTGAATAGACTTCTGAAAGTTGTTTTGGAAGAACAAGGTTTTTGGAAAAGAGAGGTCTCTTCTGAAGATCATGATAAGGATCAGAGGTCCTAGGAATCTGGGTTACTCTAATATTTAAGGGCTTTCAATAGGAGGGAAAATGGGTCATTCTAATCTGGAGAAATGGCATAAGATGATACGAGGCAAGGAATGTAGGCAGGTGGGCCCACAGGTACAGCTGGACAACATTGTCAGGTTCACTGCAGAGACTTTTTGGGTTTAAAACACAGATGATGTCGCAATCATGGGGCCCCTTAATTCCAAGAGAGGGAGGTTGGATTTTATTTCACAAACAGTTGTGGAGTCATCTAAAGTTTTTAAGCATGGGACAGGCAGAGTCAAATATAGATTTCTGGAAACCTTGATCTCATAAGCGCTAGTTGGACTAGAGGGTGGAAAGTTTATGGACAGAGAACAGAGGATCCTGCAGTGGCCTGATAGGGTTCTTTGGAAATGGAAAGACACAGTGCCTGAAGGAAGCCTCAGGGAAGATTCAAAGGACAGCAGCCATAAACCTAATCACATTTTCTAAGTGCTAAGATTAAAAATATATATGCTAATGCAGACTGTAATTTCTAAACTCAGAAAGAACCTCATATGGGATAGAATTTTACTAATAAGACCTCACTTATATGAGAAGATAAATATTACTTTTATTTGTGTCATGTTCTTGGTCTGAAATGATCTTTTAAAATTTTGTTCCAAGTATCTGTGCATGCAAATTATTTTTAGGTAAGAACCATGAATCTGTCACCCACAATCTTTAGATAGGAAGCTAGGTTCAAGTACATTTATAATGGGGAACAATTGACTTCCATGCATTGTGCATTTACTAGATTTTCAGTTGGTTTTAGGAAGATGGATTTCTCTACTGAATTTGAAAATAATTAATACTGATTAAATCATATATATTTGATGCCATCCATGTTTCATTTCTTTTTTTTTTTCTCTTTCAACATGAAATCTGACTAATGCATTTTTCTCTCCTGAATTTACCAAGGTTCATGTACACATCTAATTCTGTGTCTTTTTCTGGTGAGGGTTATCAGGGGACTAAGGCTGACAAGAATCGGCAATTAATGTTGTGAACTTAGCACAACAGTTGGTATAAAAGAATAGTAATGGCAATCACTCTAAAGGAAAACGTCGTTTCTCTGCTAGATGTCTATAAACAAAAATAAAAACAAAACACATTCCTTACAAAATGAATAGGTAGGAGACAAAGGATTGGTTTGAATACTTGAAGATTTTGCACCCTTGGCTGAAAGTAGAAAATACGCATTTGCCCATTTATCCAGCAAAAACCCACTTTGCTTTCCCTGGGGCCCCGCGATGGTTTGCAGTACCTGAGATTCACAGCCTGCCGCAAGGTGACAAGGTGCTCATGTGATTCTAAGAAATTGCTATAGGTCATACTGTAAGTAAAAACTCTCCTTAAGATATTCCTCCATTCTTGCAAATAATTCATTTCAAATACCAGGGAAACAAAAAAATGCCCAAAATCTTAACATTTCAGTTTGACTATTCATATCAAGTCTTGTTCATTTTAAATATTCTAGCCTAGCACAAATGGCCTCGCCTAAGAATTCATAATACAGAAAGCTAGTGAGCATTTTCCTTCTGACAGACCCGTGACAAGAGCTGTCGCTCCTCTGAAGAAACTCCATCGAATGGGAGGACACTTCCTGTTTGCATTGTACTTTACCATGTATGAAAGGATATTTCTTTAAGCCCAGTTGGTCTCCACAGCATCGTGTGAGCTCAGCAAGCAGGCTTTTCTATTTTTTCCTAGATACACTGAGGCTCCAAGGCTTCATGTCTGTGCTGGTGGTGTCAGAATCAAGACACACTCATTAATCATCTCACTCCTAATTCAGAGTTTCTTCAAACACCGCACCCAGTGTGTGTATATATGCTGTAGGAAATGGAGTTAACATATATCTCTCCCCTTCCCAGCTCTCCATCCCACATGACTATGAAATAGAGATTTTAGGAAAATAGTTTCCGAAGTGCCTCACTACATCAGATTACCACTCTGTACTCAGGAGGCTCCTGGGAAAGTGGTAGCGTAGGCATTAGAGTTACATGGAGCCTATTATATGCCGGATACCTTTGTTACCACAGTATGTGTATTAAGTCAATTAAACATCAGGACAACCAAAGGAACTAACTTCTCTTATTATCCGCATTATATAGATGAGAAATTCACTTTATATATGAAGCACAGGGAAGTGGAGTAAGTTGTCCAAGGTGATACAAATAACAAGGGACAAATTTAATTTGAGGTCATTTGGCTCTAGATGTTGCCCTATATCCTATGGTGATATTTAAGATAGAGTCTCTCAGCCAGATACCCAGCCTGATATAGATTCCAGTAGTTACATTTTAAAGGAAAATATTAGCATAAAGCATACAATACCTATAACATACATTTTAATCCCATGCCTGATAATATTTAGCATGCATTGTTTAATTGGATTAGCTAGTTGCTAATTACATAGCTTGGCTATTAGAATTGGGTCATAAGACAGAAACATTAGGGAAGATTAATGTAGAATGATCAAAAGCATGGACAACCTTCTAAAAGGTTAGGGCTATGTAAAAACTATTGTAGAAGAGATGTTGGAAGCCAAAAGGTGTTATGGAGCAGTAAATGCCTAGTTTGAGACAAAATAGGACATAAAGATCCAAGAGGTAGAATCAATGATGAGTGAACATTTCACAAAGAGTTCTCAGTAGGAAGGGAGGCAGACATGTCCCAGGTGAATATGCTATCATGAGGCACATGTTCTAATAGAATATGCGCATGGTTCAAATTAGGTTCAGAAGAACTCTGATTGACTTTGCCAGGGGTAGGGAGAGAGGTCAGAGAAAAGACATGCCTAAGGAGACAGCTTCTAAAGAAGGTGGGTCACCAGGCAGAAAATAAGTGATTGCTGCAATGCTTTGATTTCTAGAGCATTCAAAAACACTCTAAAAGGGTGAGATGCTTGGAGCTTTTAAATAGGGAATAAGACATTTTATTTTATTATTAAAGACATTATTTTAGGACCTTATCAAAATAACTGACTACAGATTGCCACAAGTTTAAATTGATAAAAATCAAACAGAGGCACCAGGGTCATGAGGAATAAATTTTGAGTTTTCAAAACAATCTCATGAGGTGGTGTGCCCATTTACAGATGAGAACTCAGAGGTCTAAAGAGGTATTTGCTACTATGTAAGTGGTAAGTATAAAATATGAATCCAGATAAGTTTATCTGATTCCAATGTTCATTGTCTTTATAGAATACCATTTGTCCCATTCACCTGACCTTGTCACTCCAATCTCTTCAAAATATACAGATATGAGAGGTCCCTCAAGAACCTGAAAGAGTCATTTGCAGCAATGCTTAACAACCTGTGTTCAGGGTTGGCTACTGAAACATTTGGAAGGAAAGAATCAAGGAATTACCAAATCTCCCTTCCTGCTCGGATAGTCTCAGCTTGGTAAGATTTGGAGCAAGGTGTTCCCTTTTACCTAGAGATCTGATAGTCACTGAAGGATCAGAGATGACAAACAGCTTAGCAATGCTCAGGCTTTCAGGGAAAGGAAAGAACTTGGGGTTTCTACATTGCCTGCTGGAGTTCTCCAGGGCAGAAGTGCAGAGGTTTCAAAGCAAAACCCAGGTAGAAAAGGGTCTGAATTTTCTTGAATTAGCATCTAAGAATAATTGTAGGTGACTGGATGAAGCACAAGTCTGGTCAAGATGAGGGTTCCTGAAAGTAAACTATCAGACAGAGAGTTGGGGGAGCAAAGGTACATGCAGCCAGTCTTCCCAATTCTTTCAAGCATCAGAAAGGGAACTAGAGTGATGGAAAATTCAGATCTTTGAGAAGAAGACCTACCCAACTGGAACATCAGAGGAGAGAAGAATGGATGTGCACGGAAACCAATATTGGGGAGAAATCTAGATAAATGTCAGGAAAGTTCATGAGAAAGATGCCAATCACCAGGCCAAGGGTAGATTGGTTTTACTACCTTTTATCTAAGTTGCTACTCTTCAATTTTCTCCTCTTTCTCCTCTTCGCAGGAGCATGATTTTGCTCTAACATTTTCAACAGCTTCCTTCTGCTTATAGAATGATCCACTTCTCAGGTAGGCATTCATCATGCTCTACAATGTAGCCCAACTTTTCTTCCCAACCTGGTCTTCTACTCTCACTATAGGAAACCTCACCCATGTTAAATCATGGTATGCCCCATTCCTAAATACTGTTTGTTATTTCCCATGTTCTTGTTTTTGCTCTCTGTATTACCTTGCACAAATGATCCTCTCCCTATTTTCCACTCCGTTGCTCTCTCTGAACCTTATACACAGTATAGAGTGCAAGCTAGGTGCCCCATGGAGCCTGTATTGGGGTTACACTCTATGTTTTTTCTCCATCATATTTTGTAAACTATGAAGGCCAATATAATATCCATATGATCTATTAATCTAAGGCATAACTCCTTGTTCATAATAGACATCAATATATAACTGATAAATGAAGATAGTAAAAAGAAATAATGAGTATAACTAAAGAGATCATTTGCCAGCATCTAGTCCAACACTAATTTCAGAGATGAAGAAACAAATCTAAGGAAGTTAATGATCTTGATCTCCATAATAACTAGTTGAACCAGAGCCAGGACTAATAGCTAATATCATTTGACTACTATCATATATATACAAGGTACAACTATAAGACTTATTTCAACTTTTTATCAATCCTATTAAGTTCTTCAATAGCTGATTTGATAGAAAAAGAGAGTCAGACAGAAAGACTAATTCATCCCAAGTCACATAGCTTTGTAAGCAACAGAATGAAGGTGTGTCCACACTCAGACTGATTCCAGAGTATCCATGATTTATCATGGTTTAATTCATTTGGGCCTCTTGTAAACCTTGTCCTCCTTCTGCCATACCTTTCTACGTCCATTTGTTAGCTCTATAGCACATAAAAATGTTGACTAATCAAGATTCTTGCTACAAAATGAAAGGCTTAGAGAAATCACAGACATGTATACACTTGCTAATATCACTAATAAAGTTAATAAAGAAAATGAGGTTAGTTCAAGCCAACAAGGGATGTGATTCTCATTGAGAAATGAAGTGTGGAACCCACTTAACAAATTTTAATTGTTTAGTCTCTGCTATTAAGTCCATTAAGCAAAGACTGAAATAGTCTTCTTCACAGCAGGTAATCAACAGGCTCATTCTTTGCCAAGACATGACCTTGGATATTCTGAATCCACCATCCCTTAAATTTTAACTGTTAACTACTTGAAAGGAAAAAATATACATCATATTGGTAGTTCTCATGGCTATTTGGGGGTTTATGTATTTTTTTTTTTTTTTTTTATGGCAATGATGGTAGTAACAATAGCTCAATTCCAATTTTTTTTTCTAGGTGTGAGTAACCTTACATTCTAGAGCTTCAGAAACTGAACCTTGTCTTCAGAAAGCCAATTTTGAACTGTTTTATACTTAGTTTTCCCTACTAATTAGATTCCACTTTAAAATTTAAAACATTTCTTTTTCTCATTCACTAGATTTCTGTGAGCTATTTCTAGATTCAAATTTTTAAATTCTCTCAAGGAAATATAAACCTTGCCTTTCTGTTCATTGTAAGAGCAACTGTGACCACAGGATAATTGTGGAAAAGCAATTAAGATGTGTTTTTCTCCACAGTTGTACTTTTGTAGTTAAAATTCATAAGTCTTTAAAGTTACCCTCTCCAGACCCCATTCTTCACAACATGTTCTGTGGATGGTAGCCTCTGCTTTCCCAGTGCAGCCCCAAGAGATGTCCAAGAATAAAAACTTGCTCTTTTTTCTCCATTGCCTACAGCCCTCCGTGTTTTCTCACCCTTTACCCTCCTCAACACAGCTCTGTCTTCATGCCTTGGACTCTACCCTCCAGCCTCATCTCTCACGATCTCCGGTCCTAGCAATCAACTAGCCACCATGTGGCAATTTTTGCAATTGAGTCTAGAGAACAACTGAATAATTCTTCCTTGTGACAGTCTCTCAAATATTTAAATGCAGGTAATACATTTTAATAATTTAAATGTATTACCACAATTTTCTATTTTTCAGGTTAATTGTTCTAAGCTTGGCCATTCTTCAATAATTGTGCCTAAATATGCCCATGTCTTGGAAGAATCTGAAAAAACTGAATCCAATATTTTGCTATTGTTCTTCAAAGAACAGTGAGCTTTTACGTTCCTTATCCTGGGCACTATCATGAGTGTGAAACAAAATTTCATATGCCTGTACATCATCCACCTCCACTTCAATTTGCACTGGCCAATGAAAAATCTTACATTAATTATATTTTTAGGTATATATTATTGACTATGCTATTACAGTTGTCCCAAAATTTTTTAATTTTAATTACAGAAAACTTCCCCAAATCTGTACTTTGCATTGTTGTTTTAAACATACATATAATTTATATTCATTTCTGTTGCTTTGCATCTAATTACTTTTAACCCATCATTTCACCCTTTTGAGTATGTTTATCTTTAAGTATCTTATTTTCATATCATTCAAAAATTGGATAAATTGGTTTCTTTTGTCTTCATTCAAGTTATGGATAAAACAGTTGAAAAGCACAGGGTCATATATTTATTTTGAGGGCAGCCATTTTATAGCTATGATTAAGGTCACATTTCACCATCTCATTTATGGAAAATTTTAGAGACTTTAACAAACATACTCTACTCAACCATATCAAATCATATTATATATTCCTGGTGAATCTGTCAGCCCTTTTTGATCTAAAAAATCATCTTCATAATCCTCTTTGAAAGTGTATTAAGCATTTAAGTCACATCTATGACCCCAGAATAGACATTTTCCCTCATAGCAAAATTAAAAGAAAAAAGAAAGAGGAACTATCTCCACTTTTCATAATTTTTAAAAGATAATTTATAAAGTCTCCACAAGCATATCAGCAATCTCTTCATTATGCGATAAATATGTTATAATCATCTCTTTTCCTATATTGTTATTTGATATTTTTCTTAACCACAATGACTCAACTTTTCCTACAGTGAAAAATATTCTTGCTACTAGGGAAAACAGAAGTAAAGTGTGGATTAGTATTCATGTAATGTTACCTATATTTTCCCAAATCATACTAAATGGGAGCTAAAGAACTCTATTTTTTAAAACATATTTTTCTAACTCAGTCTGCTCCAGCAGAATTTCAGAAGGCCATACCCTGTCTTCCATCAGCCCCAAACTCCCCCAAACTTCTGAATCTGCAGATGGATGAACTTCTTGATTTTGAATAGACAATGGTGCTCCATTATCAGGGCCATCCCCAATTTTCTGTCTTTTCCTCTCCTCTATTGGGTCTGTCCATGAAGTCATAGTCCCAGCTTGCCACCAAAGCCTTCTGCGACCATGCTATGGGCTCTGGCCAGTCTGCTCAGGTCACCATGCTTTCACCTGCTCCTGAGACTGATTGTTCTGATGTCACTTGCTGCTTTCTTGTCTTATCTCCTTGACACAAACAAATCACCTTGTTGAAGTGTTGGAATGCCTTTTACTCACAACGAGCTCTGAAAGCATCAAGCACTGCTACTCCCTCTTCTTTCTGAGCTTCTAACACCAATCCTGGTAGATGAGGGTGATGATATTCTGAGTAGTTCACACCCGAGCATACTCCAAACACTAGCTCTCTTTTGACAGAGACTCATTATTGTATTCCAACACACTTTGTACCATGTTAGGCCCAGGATAATCCAAAATAATATCTCCACCTCAAGATAAACTAGTTACCAACTTTAATTCTATCTACAGTTTTAATTCCTTTGCTATGTAATTTAACATATTCCCAGCACTCTGCTTACTATACACACTATTCAGTGGGCCACATCTGTCCATAGGCAACAGCCATGCCTTGTTTGCTTTGACAAATGAAGTGCTAGGTGGTCCCTGTTCAGTCACTTTAATGTGCTACCACAGACACTTGAGTTTCTTGGGTAAGCCCACATACCAAGTTTTCTGCAGCATTCAACTTCAAGGAACACATTTCTGAGGCTTCTTCTCCAGAGCACCCAACTTGGAGTGCTAGTATATCTTTCCTTCTTTCTCTTAGAAGCCTTGCCAGTCTCTAGCCCTTTTTTATCATCCTTGACCTAGGCTGATGGATTGAAGAGTCACAAAATCATTCCATAACACTTTCTTTGTAAATCCTATAAAGGGAAAGCTATCTTAAGCCTTAGTATTTGAAATTCACTTTATTGGCACTTAGTGAAAAATGCTGTTTTTTAACATCCTGTCACACGGTGTTCTCAGTTTTTTAGTATTACAAATGACTCTGCAGTGAGAGTTTTTGTACTTACATCAGCTCATACATGCTCAATATGCTAGATAAGTCTAAGAACTAGAATTAATGGCTAAAGAATCCCCATTTTGACTTTTGATGAATGTGGCCAAATCAATGTTTTCTTAGGTTTATACTCTTATGTACACATATCCATCAAGCAAAAAAAAAACAAGGGAGATTGTCTACAGCACCACTAACAAGACCTGATGTCTACTGTTTGAGCTTTGCCTATTAAGTTAATGATAAAATATATTGCATTAGATGTCTTTTCTTCTGGTTAGAAATATAAGTGCTATGATTGTGAGCTATTTGCAATCATAGGTGTCCTCTATGTGTTTTAATATGTTTTAGAACGTAGAATAGTGTAGAAATTCTTAACTGACTTTTAAGAAATCAGGCAATATGAAGCCAAAGTAGAGCAAATTTTGAGAAACTTCCCAAGACAAAGAATCAGAGAAAGTGAATGTGAGGCAACATTGGTCAGCAAACAGAGCTGTGAATCCTCAGACTATTACACTTTCCTGATTCTTCTAAATTTTGCTGGCCATTTGTTGACAGCTCGAACAGTGATAATCATGAGGATCTTCTTATGACTCTAGTACTGTACCTTTCTTTCTTAGCAGAGAATACATAAACAGAAGCTCCATTCCAAGAAGTGCAGAGGAAGTTTCTCTTTGGTTGCAGCTAACTTTGATAAGGGCAGAGTTAGTATTACATGATCCTGAATCAAAAAAGAATACTCTTGAGAAAGCTGGTATGTGAGCAATTCTTAAAATGTGCAGAAATTCTAAACTATAGGTTTTCAATTAGATTTTATTAATTTAATTATTAGACATCAATGGCAAATGAATAGCCAACATATTTAGGCCTATTTTTAATCTAAAAACATTAGAAGTCTATAAATGTCAAAATGATATTTATGCCTTCTTACAAAATCTTAAATTTTGTGTCCTTTCTCAAGTTAGCTAAAATGACTATAATGCTCTCTCTTGTTATTTCAGATGGACATTGACATTTAGTGCCCTTTAGTGTGGGATCTTATACAATTCAAGTTCTATATTGAGCGTGTAATTTATGTCCAATGACACACTCTCCTGAACTGCTGAAGGAAAAAGAAAAGACTTCTTTCATTCCTTCCCTGTGAAGAGTACAGGGCCAGGAAATGAAAATGCAGACTTCAGGTATTTTGATCTATTTAGAGAATCCTTGTTTCTGAGTAACTCACATAAAGTTTTGTGACATGACTTAGAGGTGATTAAACATTGGATCAAAAAACATCCCAAGGATAAAATAATTTGCTATGCTTAAATAAACCATGTATTGTTTTCAAGGTTCTTGACCAACCAGCACAATCATTTTGCTCAGGTGATTTTTTGCCACCTCCCTGATTGGCTAGACACTGTTGCCAACATAGTACTTTGTCTGGCAGTGCAGGGTCATACAAATGACCAAGCAAAGTTATCTCATAAACAATGGGGAAAACTACAGTTGTTTCATGACCTTTAAGAATGCTTGTCAAAACTTTAAAAATTCTGTTATCATAGTTTATAACTGTCTACATAAACTTTTAAGAGAGTAAAAACAATGGTTACTTCAAACATTGCAATTTAAAATATTAGAACCACTGAGAGTTCAATTTCATTGTATTTTCTAAAAGTAGTCTGAACTGTGTTTGCCTTCTCTTTGTCATTGTATAACTTAAGATATAAAAAGAGTATCATTCCTGCTTTGGGGAATTGTCACCGTGCTTTCTAAGTTTTGATCAGCTTCAAACATTTTAGCCTTCGTGCTTTCAGAGGTATTGTAAAATATCTCTGACAATTCTTTTAATGTGAAGTTCCTTTCTCTAGGGCAGCTTTATTCCTTTTATCACAACCACTTGCCCAATTTATGTGAATAAATTCACCTTCACTAAGTTCCTCTGGCTACATATTCACAGTCTTTCACAAGGGGCTAATGTCAACCTTCCCAATGTCAGCTGCTTCTTCTACTGCTTCATTTATTATCATTAATTTTGCTACTATCATTTGTCTCTACATGGTATTTTCATCTCTATTGACCAGCTTGTCTTTTGATTTTCCATTTGTGTCAAGTGTCACATGAGTCTATCACTAGAAGACAAGGGAGCAACACAACTACATACTCAATAACAGTTATGCAGTGACCAATCACCAGAAAATTTTAAAAGAAGTGGCCTGATTCACAGCAGGCCTGTGTTACTGACATGGTGATTGTGGAATGAAGAGCTCGCAGGAAGTGTGCCCTATATGCACTTAATCAATATGCCACAGTAACTAAAATTTAACAGTATTTTGAAGGACTAGTGTGAACTGAACCATAGTAATGAAGATCCATGCATATGGGAGCTGTGGAAAGCAAAGGCTGACTTGCTATAAATAGGATGATGAATTTATTTCTTTATTCATAATGCCTGTTTTGGTTTTGGAAACAATTAAACGACTTCTTTTTCTAGGTATCCTTTAAGAATATGGGATAAAAAAGAAGACAAAATCCAGAATCTAATGAGAGATCATTCCCATGTATATATATCATATAACTTTATCATATAACTTCCATATATTTACTAAGCCAAACATTTTTCTAAAAGCTTTGCTAACATTATCCTTTCTAATCATCTTAACAACAATAAGCTAGTTTCTGTTATTTTTGCATCTTCAAGAAAAAGAAGTAAGAACAAAGAAGAAAAGTGACTTGTGTGAGGTTACGCAGCTTGGAAATGCCAGGGCAAGATTCGAACCCAAGCACTGGGCTTTGAAAACTATGTTTTCTTTCAGTCATAATGTTGCCTTGTGTCATCGGCATGTACTTCTAATTCTGCAAAGTTACACACTATCAGGTCATTGCTCTTTCTAATAGAGGTGAGTCTATCATTTATTGTCGTAGTTTATGATACAAAATTCAGTACCCAAAACTGCATTATTTGCGACAGAGATCACAAAGGCCCCACAGAATTTAAGGAAGAGGTGATGCCTCTCAGCATGAAGCTCTACATGAAGGTAGAGAAAAACCACCAGGGATCGTGAAATGAATACATTTTTTTTTTTTCGTTTCTACCCAGATTACAAGGATCTCTTTAGGGAAATAGTTAAGCTGACTCTACTGAAATTTAAATAGCATCAATTTTATTTTGCTGTGCCAACAACTGTCCACCCCTCCAATCACTAAACCTGAATATTATAAAAATACATTTTAGTGAACCTGATAAAGATATTAGGAGGAAAAATCACTGTATTTGGTAGAAGCCGCTGATAAAACCACTGCAAGCTCAAAAATATGATGCCATTTCTCTCACCAAAGGTCTGTTTGGAGGCTAGTGATCAGATAACTTAGTCTGCTTCACTGGAATTGTGGTTAAAGATTAAAATGGTTGTTTATTTTTAAATCTCCTTGTGTTTCATTGCCACTTCCTGAATGTCTGCGTGGTGCCTAGCAACTGCCAACCATCCAATTTTCGGTGCTATCCTTTTCTCTCTTTGACAAATAAGAAGAAAAAAATCAAAAGGTTATGCAGGCTGTTGCTAAAAATAACTTATTTCATAAAACAATGTGAATGACCTAGAATCGCTATTCATGAATATAAGATCACAATGGAGAGCACTGTGAAGTCCTATTTCTTATAAAGTGTTTCTTTTCAATTCCCTGGTCCAGTTCCACTAGTTATAAGAATTTCTTTATTATCTATACAATAGATCTTGGTTCCTGAATGATTTCTTTTCAAAGGAAGAAGACAGGAGAGAATCAATACAGAAGAAAAATTAGTGTGTAGGTGGTGGGTAGCACAGTCACATGCATATGAAATAGAGAAGAGAGATAGATTTGTGTTCTGGACAAATGAATTAACCAATATAGGCAGCATTTGCCATTAAGAAGAGAGACTCAAGCTATATGCTCTCTGATTTATTCAAAAATTAATAATACCTTAGGAGGTAGATCATGAAGAAAATTCAAAAATAGAACAAGAGAATCAAGCTATCTGATCTCTAAATTCCCTGCAATGATGTTAAGGTCATCCAATAAACTGTAGCATTCATTAACTCATGTCACAATGCTGCAACACCTCCACTGGCTTTCCATTTCTCTTAGAATAAAATGCAAATTCTTTATCTGGGCCTAGAAAGCCCTGAGTGATCTTTCTCCACACCCTGCTCTCCATTCACATCACCCCTTCTTCATGTGCCCAGTTTAGTTCCTCACAATCCACAATCCCTAAACTCTGCCTGTCCCAGGGCTTAGTTAGATGTCACTTCCTCCTTCTCAGAGAGGTATTTCCCATCCAGATGACTGAAGGGAGCTCTTCTCCTGTTAATCATTACCACCTATCCTGTTTCAGCTTTCTCTGCAACACTTACTTCATACAACATGCTCTTATCTGCTTTCTTTTATCTAAGAACATAAGACATGTAAAGGCAGGAATTCAGGTTGTCTTTTCCCACCACATGTCCCCTTGAACGGTGCCTGACAAATAGTACATAGTAAATAAGTATTTTGAGAATAAATGAATGATCACATTTCATTCACTGATACATCATTAATGCTGAAGGACAATGCTTGGTATATAGTAGGTGTTCAGTAAATATATTTTAAAATATTTCCTTAATGTAATTGAATGAGTGAATTCTATCACCTTTTTATAAAGGTGTCAGCATGAATTATTCACTATGTATTCTGTATTAGTTTCCTTTCACTGCCATAAAAATTTTCACCAACTTAGTGACTTAAAACAACAAAGTTATTACTTCATTGTTATGGAGGTTAGAAGTCTCACAGGAGTCTTATGGAGCTAAAAGTCAAGGTATTAGGAAAGCTTCATTCATTCTGGAGTTTCTAAGGGAGAATTGGTTACCTTGCTTTTTCCAGCTTGCAGAGGCTGCCTGCATTCCTTGGCCTGTGATCTCAATTCCCTCTTCAAAGCCATAAGGGGCCAGTTGAGTCTTTATCATGTTGTATCAGTCTGATACTGATGCTCCTGCCTCCTTCTTTCACTTACATGGGCCCCTGTGATTGTATTGGGCCTACCTGGATAATCCAGAATAGTCACATCTAAACATTCTTATTTAATCACACCTGCAAAGTCTCTTTTGCTCTGTAAACTGTAATATATTCACAGGATCCAGAAATTAATATGCACGTACCTTTGGGGGGCATTATTCTGTCTGCCACATCGTCATTTGGTATGATTCTGGGAACAAATCACCCTCGTTTTAGATAATCCCACAGAAACTTCTTGTCTTTCAAATATGTGCTACATGGTTAGGTTCTGGAGAGAAATTCTCAAGAAGTAATCTTATCTTTCATTTTCCTATCTCAGGGCTGTGACCTGAGGGTGTGAATCACATTACTTTGCATAAATTGAACAAAGGGTTTAAATTACAACTGTCTATGCATGTAAAATAGCCTAAAAATAAGTAGACCTCAACATCTCTGGACGGGCTAAACATCCATTTCTGTTGCTGGTAGAAGATAATTGTAAGAAGCGAAACATGTTGCCTTCTCATCACCAAAATAAGGACAATATTGTAAGAAGATAAAATTCAGTGAGTGTCAAGCCAATTGCGTTATTCGAAGGATTCTTGATTTTTTTTTTTTTTTTTTTTTTAGGGATGAAGGTAGATTTATGTTTTTAAAATATAAAAGAGAAAATAACGTCTCAGAATCTCAATGAGAGTAGGAAATATTTCACACTCAGAACAGACACCAGGATACAAAGTTCTCACTGTTTGACTCCGGTCCTGTTTCCCTCTTCTCTAGGAGCAATGATGGGAAGGAGACAAAGCAAACAAGCAGTTCTGTAAAACAAAGACTTCACATCCCTACAAATATGATTCAAGTCTAAACTTCTGTTTTGCTTTTTGAGGACCAGGATGATGGTGCTAATTCCATGCGTTGAGCCAAGGCAGCCCCTTCACCTGCCTAGCGTAAGCCACCCTGTACAAGTAAGCAAACCCAGGGGCCTAACACGTCACCCTGCTATCCATATATTCTATCTGCCTCTGCACAGCTCGTGTTTCTGGAATTATTTATGAAGGCACTCTTGCTATATTTGCACAGCATGCAGCACCGTTCACAGCAGGCTACAGATTATTATCAATGAAAAATGCTTCCAAAGTTTCCTACACTTTTGTGCTGATGCCTAATAACTAACAGCAATAGCCCCTTTTCTGGTTCTGCTTAAGTTACAGCACAGCCATAAATAAGCTACCAGCAGCAGGACCCACTGGGTATCAGTGACCACCATGGCTAAGTTACAAGTGTTATTGTCCCCTGTTTTACTATAAACTAAGATTTTTGTTTTAAAGGTGATGATCGGGATTTTAATCCTGCCAACCACATATCTTGTCAGAGAGCAACGGAAATGGCTAGTGGATCTCAGAATTCACATTTCACAGCCCCAGTTTGGTAACCACAAAAACCCTTCAGCGATTTCCCTGTTACTTCTTCCCATGAGCCACGTAGAAACACTTGACCAAAACTAGTAAGAAAACCAGTGCTCCTTTTGCTAAAACACCAGGAGACCATCTCTGTGCCTGGTGTCTAGTTTATTTTTAAAATTTTATTATTGTTGTATTACATCCATCCCCTTTTTGCTCCCCTCTGTCCCCCTCCCCACCCACCCATTCTCCCCAAAGTCAATCCCACCTGTTGTCCATGTCCATGGTTCCTTTATACTAGGTTCTTGTTTAAACTGCTCCCCTTCCTTGCCTCTGCCTCCCCCCTCCCCCTAACCCCTTTCCCCCTGACCACTGAAGGCCTGTTCACTGTATTCATATATTTGGTTCTGTTTTGCTTGTTGTTAGTTTTGTTCATTATTGTAATAATCTCACCTGTAATGGGTGAGATCATATGGTATTTGTCCTTCACTAACTGGCTTATTTCACTAAGCATAATACTCTCCAGTTCCATCCATGTTGTTGCAAAGGGTAGGAGTTCCTTCTTTCTTTCTGCTGTATAGTATTCCATTGTGTAAATGTACCAAAGTTTTTTGATCCAATCATCCACTGGTGGGCACTTAGGCTGTTTCCAGCACTTGGCTATTGTAAATAGTGCTGCTATGAACATAGGTGTACATAGGTTCTTATGCAAATTAAAACCATAATAAGATACCACCTCACACCTGTCAGAATGGCAATCATCAACAAATCAACAAACAACAAGTATTGGCGAGGATGTAGGACAAAGGGAATCCTCGTACACTGTTGGTGGGAATGTAGGCTGGTGCAGCCACTGTGGAAAACAGTATGGGGTTTCCTTAAAAAACTAAAAATGGAACTGCCTTTTGATCCAGCAATTCTACTACTTGGTGTCTAGTTTAAAAGTCTCTAATGCGTATCTTTCAAATTGATGCAAGAGGTAAGCATTCAGAAACATGTATTAGAAACCTCCTGGATGAGATCACTACATTTAAGACTCATGACTTATGAAGACAATGCAAAGCAAGTGCCACAAACATTAGAAAGGGAGGTGAAGCAGGAGTCCTGGGTGGAGCTCTTCTGTTTGTCTCTACTGTAATGAGTAGAGACTTCACCAGTAATGGGCTCAGGAGTGTCCCCTCCTTTCCTAGACTTTGCCTGGCCTCAACAGCTCACCAGAGTGTATAACTCTAGAGTCTGTCATCCTAATTACCACAACTTGGGTTACTTGAGATACAAGGCATTTATTTTTTTTCTGTCCCAGTTCTGGAGACCAGAAGTCAGAAACCAAGGCATCAGCAGGACCATCCTCCCTCTGAAAGCTCTAGGGGAGGCTCCCTTCTTGCCTCTTTCAGTTTCTGGGTGGCTCTGGCCATTCCTTGGCTTGTGGGGAGATAACTCCAGCCTCCACCTTCATCTTCACAAGGCCTTCTTCCTTGCATGCCTCTGTATCCAATCGCCTCTCTCCCCTTTTTTTTTTTTTTTTTTTTGGCTGATTTCATCATTTAGATCTGTAATTACATCTGCAAATAACATATTTCCAAATAAGGCTGAATTCTGAGGGTCAAGATGGGTGTACATTTTTTTGTGGCATGAACACTATTCAATCCACTTCATGAAGTTTGGTTCCTCTGCCTGGGCTGGGCTGCTGGGAGAAAAATTTGCCTTCCAGTGACCCTCAAGTCTTGCTGCTCTTGCAGCTGCCCTACTCCTGTGTTGACACAGGAGATGGAAGGAGCCTGGCACCTGGGTTGATGCAGAATGGAGCACCCCCACCCTGCTGGCTGCCTTCCCTCCCTTGCCCCCTTGCCTCACATCACCCCTGCTCCCTCTCAGGTGAACCCAGGTGGGCTGGCACATCTCCCACCCTCTCTGTGGGAATGGGTCTTTGTCTCTGGGGTTCCCTTCTTCTCCCTGGAAGATTTTGCAACTTTCCACTAAGCACTCAGACAACTTGGAGGAACTCAAATTTTATTGAAAATAAACTATTTGTCTATCAAGAAGCAGGTTTATTTCAAGGTGATTTAAAAAAAAATACATCTGAGTATTTAAAAGATAAAAACCACCATTGATCTCATGCCATAAAGGTAACTAACCACTACTACTGTTTAGATGAATTCCCCCGCAGCCTGTCTCTGTGAAACAGGTAATACATTCTTAAAAACAGAGCAAGTTTGCACCTATTGCTTCGCCAACCCCTTGGAACTCAACTCAGATGCACAGAACTGAATTAACTCATAAATTTACATTTTATGATATAATAAATGCCCTTGAAAGCAACACTCAAGAATTAGAATTTCTTTTTAACTTGCTTTTTCACATTATGTAGTCATTATCACATTATCCTAGTTATTTCCTCATGCCACTAAATAATCTCTAAAACAATTTTAATGGCTTCTTATTACTTCATGTTATAGATGCATTACAATTAGTTAAATAATTCTACATCATGGACATAGAGACCAAGTCTAACTTTTGATAGAATTATAAGCAATATATAACATTACTTAGATGTCTTCTTAAATATATCTGATTATTACATTAAAGTAGATTTCTTGTCACTGGTTTTTTAAAAAAGACTTTATCATTTTTAGAGAAAGGGGAAGGGAGAGAGGCAGAGAGGGAGAGAGATATCAATGTATGGTTGCCTTTCACCTACTTCCAGCTAGGGACCTGGCTGGAGACCTGGCCTGCAACCTGGCCTGCAACCTGGCCTGCAACCTGACCATGTACCCTGACTGGAAATCGAACCAGTGACCTTTGGGTTTGCAGGCTGGTGCTTTATCCACAGTGCCACCAGCCAGGGCTATCTGTATTTTCGATTGCTAAGCAATTATTCTTATTTATATTTTACCCAGCAGTCCCTTAATATACCTGACCCTAATGTCCCATTTTACAGGACCACACTGGACAGACCTTCTAATTCAAGTCATCTAATTCAAATAGCCCATAAACCAGAAGAATTGTAGGATAAAAGGAAAGTTGATTAGAAATTAAAAAAATAAAAAGATTGAGTTTGAAATCTAAATTTTGTTAGCAATATATTTGTATATGAAGATAAATAAAAATTCACTTAACCTTTCTTTATTATTAAAATAGTACAAGCATTTTGACATATTTTTTGTCAGTACAAAGTATTTCAGATATTTTATGATTACTAAAGGATTTGTTAACTAGTCCGGTCCAAATAGCATTGTCCTAGAGAACGGAACGAAATAGAAGTTTCCCAACAGTCTTATTTATAATTAACTATAAGAAATGCGTTAGATTCAGAAGGCCATCTCTTGGCACTTTTCACTAAGATCAAATAGAATGGCTACACCGGCTTTAGTTCCTTCTGAGTCTTCTCCATGTGTCCTACATTGTTCTCTTCCCTACCTGTCTGGCCTGCAGCTTCTGCCCCTTGCTTTATTCACCTTCTTTGTAAACATGCTATACCAGCTCATAAGCAAATGTGCATATGGTTTCCATGAGCTTTGGAAAAAAGTAATTAAACAATGAACTCATCTAACTTGTCCAGAGAGTATCAGAAAATAGAGAATCATCTTTATTTTCTAAGAACCTTGAGAAAATTAAATAATTAGATTGCTGCATGATCTATCTATAAGCAATCACTTGCTAAAACTATTTTCTTCTATTCCAAATATCAGAACTGACCTAAAAAGGAACTTATTAAATATTTGTTCTTTTCTCTCTTGACACCTAAAATAGATCAAACTTTTTATTCAAAGGTCAAAAATAAAAATCTTTACATCTACATGGTAGGGGTCTTTGTTGTTTTCAAGACTGAGTAGAAGCAAACCATGTACCTATTATGTAAAGTATTCAAAGTAATTCCAATGGAAAATAAAAGGCTAATCACGTAATCCTACAGTGAGGCATAAGATAAAGTACCAGGCCAATTTTCAATGAGCCCTTCTATGTGATGTGTATGTTTTCATTTAATTAATCTCAACTTTATCCCTTTTTAAAAGGTTAGTTTCTCAATTCCTAGCAATTCTGCCTCTTGCGTGATTAGCATGAGACTCCACATGTAAGAGTGCATGAGACTCTGCAAGTGCCCATGAAAAACTTCTCCATGCATTTCCCTGGATGCTCCTAGGGTAGCACCTGGAAGCCTGGCCATTTCTGAAGAATTATCACTAGGGATTCCATGAAGGATCTCAGCACTTAAATATGCCCCTCACAAAATGCTTAGGGGTCCTTTGCAAACACCATCACAAGGGACCAAGGCCAGAAAAGCAGTTTCAACCATGTAGGCATCAGACCAAAGCCATCAATGCATTCAGCAATGGTCACTGTACCTTCATTCCAAGTAGGTCCTCTTCAGAGTCCTCTTACTCAAAGCCTCTAGCATGTCTTATTTTTCCGAGTATCAAGGGGCAACCAGTCTATAATTGGATATAATTTCATTCAATATGTAAACAAAATATTTTCATTGTTATTTATGTTTCAATTGAAGATGAAAAATGTTACCCTGTCTGACTTACTAAAAACAAGAAGATTTAGTAAGATAAGTTTTCTTACATAGACCAAAGATAGAATTCTAAATTATATTTATATTTTCAATTTAATGACATGGTTATATTTAATCAGACTTGTGACATTATCTAAAATGTCGAGAGTTGTACTAGGAAATTTTTAGTCTCTTTCTTTTTTTAAAAAAAAAATATTTTATTTATTATTTTCAGAGAGAGGGGAAGGGAGAGGGGCAGAGAGGGAAAGAAACATCAGTGTATGGTTGCCTTTCACCTGCCTCCAGCTACAGATCTGGTTGGAGACCTGGCTTGCAACCTGGTTATGTTGCCCTGGCTGGGAATTGAACCAGTGACCTTTGGGTTCTCAGGCCATTGCCTTATCTACTATGCCACCAGCCAGGGTAGTCTACTTGGTTTATTAAAACATATGAACTTTTGCCTTTTTTCTAATCCTGCTTTGATGTCATAGTAATGACACATTTTCTTGATAATTTGAGGAGATAACTAGTCCTTTCAGGACAACCTTGTTGGATGTAAACTTTATCTGGACAACAGGAAGACACTTACCTCTTACAATTACTTTATGTTTAATATAATTTTAAAAGTTCCTATTTTTCCCTGGATTATTGTCATGGAACATTTTAATTCCTCTGGTGTGATATTATAAGAGAAGTTGACAAAATCTGATTGACATAGAGACTCCAGTGATTCTATGTACAGAGTCATGCAATTAAAATACATATAACATTGCTTGATTAAATAAATAAATGCTCAGGAACATGTAATTAAGTCAAGTATCCTTTTTATACACTAAATTGCATTAAAATGGGTGATCAGTTTAACATTATATTACATATAAGCAGTTTAAGATTAATTTTTAAAACATACTCAGAAACTTTTATTATGTGAGTTTTATAATCAGCAATTATTATTTACACAGTTTTTCATGCACCAAACACTTCATATTTAGCAGTCTACTTAATCCGCATATCAACTTTAATTTAGGTATTATTGTCTCCATCTCACAGATGAAGAAGTTAAAATACTGGAAGGTTAAGTAATTTATCCAATGTCACATAACTACTAGTATCAGATTCAGGATTCAAACACATGTCATCTGACTCCAAATTCTTTTTTTTTTAAACTAATACGCAATAGTGCCTCTGACGCTTATTTCCAGGCCGTTTCCTACCACATATTACCTAAGAACCTGACCTTGCTCAACTTCTACTGTCAGATGAGTTGTGACTAATTCACATAGCTTTGCAGGATGGAATTTCCAGTTTCACAACACCCAAAGCTCCTTTTTGGCCTGAAAGTAGTTGAAAAGAAAGGTCCTGATTTATAAATGCCAGCCTAATGAAACTATAGGATGTTCAGGTAAATTTGAATTTTAGGTAAACACAGTCCCTTAAAATAAAAGTATGTTCCATGTAATGTCTTGACCTACTTAGACTAAACACTTATTTGTTATGTAACTGTATTTTCTCTGGCAACTCTATCCTGAGTTTAATTCTTTCTCTAATGTTGCCCACTGAACAGGAAGGGAGCACCCTTTGCCAATTTGAAAGCCCCTTTAAATCACAAGGATGACCCCAAGACTTGCTCAGACTCCAGAGCCATGAGACTGTGACAGGGTTCCCTCCCTACATCCCTGCTCCTCCTCAGCCAACCAGCTTCCCTGTGGCAGCAACTCCTCAGGTCCAGGGTTAGGTGTGACTTAATGGACTGATTTGTTAGAAAACCTTCAATCCAAACAGGTTAGTCCTTCACTTTGTATTTCAGTTGAAGCCTGAGCTACATAGCAGCAAAAATCATCAGAGCATCAATAAAAATTGCCATAATTTTCTAAGGGCCATTTTCCTGTCCATATTCTCCTGGCCTCCAATCATCAGTGCAATAAAGCATTCAAAACTTTTTATAAAGAAGAGTGTCTTTCTCATTCTATTGTTTTCTGGGTGCTCAGTTTCCATCATATAATGTAAAGACCAGATAGACATAGTCTTTGAACATCTGAGGACAGAATTTGGTCCTGGAGGCTTTGTATCTGACCACTTTAAAGTCTAGACCAGTGATCAGGCCAAAATGCATGATTCCATGTAAAATTAATTACTGGGTGCACTTCCTATTACCGAGTTCACAGTGGCCTTGAAAAATACTGTCCTTTGAGGGATGCCAAGTCAAAATCATGCAAAGTGCTATTTAATTGATGCATTGAGCTTAAAAGCAGCCAACTCTATCATATCAGCTCTGTGTTGGTCACATCAGCAAATGCTCAATAAATTAGCTGTTGGCTGATTGACTGAAGGGATATTGAAAAAGGTAGTAGGTAATTCTCTTTGCTATATGATCGGATGTCCTTTTCAAGGGTGAAACCAGCAGGGCAACAGAAAGCAATTGGGGGGAGCTGCTGAAAATTATTCATGAGAGCAAAAAAGAAGCAAGACACATTATCTGAATTCTATGCTGGATACATAGCATCGAAAATGGAGTTGTCACAGCAGTGAGGACAGAGAAAATGGCACAGGACTGGGAGTTTGGAGGATTTGGATATTGGTCTTCTGCCAGTAACCCTGTGGGAAGCCATGGGAAAGCCCATTTACATGCTCTCTGGAAGTTAAGATAAGTGTTTTCTAAGGTCACTTCTTTAATTTTACAATTTGTCTTCTGACTCAGATTTATATGCATATTACCATGAAGAAATTTTAGCCTCTGCTCCTCCTCAAATATTGATTTGCTGCTTTTATTCCTCAACTTTCTAAGCAGGTTACACTCTTGAAAAATGTGACAGCAATTCTCATGAATATCCCAGTTATTAAGGGAGTTCAGCTAGTTAGGTTAATCAGCATGGCCCTGGACCTAACACAAAATCAATCCTTTTTATAGTCATGTAGTATTTTATTCAGTGAATGCTGAAATTTTAGTCAATAAATATTTTCGACTTAGTAAGAGTCTACTACATGTTATGCACTGAACTAGGTTCCTCTCACCAGCTATAGAGCTATTGCCTAGGTAGAGAAACAGGAATATATATATATATTCAACAAACTGTGGTGTTATAAAGAGGTGTTTGCAAAGATCCATGGTAAGCTAGAGAGAAGGTGGTCTTAACCTACCTGAATCAATCAGTGGAGACTTGCACAGAGGAAGGACTGTTTGCATTAGACTTTGAAAAATGAGGTTGTCAGAAGAGTTAGAAGTAGCATTCTGGGAAGAATATACAAAATTATTCTGAAATAATTATAAGCACAACTGATGTGAGCTTGAAGGTAAATGGAGCGAGAAAGCTAAAGAGGTCATATTTGATAGCTAAAATGTCCCTGAATAAAGGGAAAACTAAGCAATACAATATGTAGAAAAAGTCATTAAAATATTTGGAAATGTGTATGCATGTTTGTGGTGCAGGGTTGAGGAGATATTAAGAACATGAACCCTTGCTTTATAGAAAATCTGATTGAATAGCCCAGAGAACACCATGATCTTCCATAGGCCATTCTGTCAAGCAAAACATTTTGTGGTAACATCACCCGATGATTCTGTTTATTTTCTCATTTTCCTCAACCCTAGGTCTTTACAAAGCTTATTTCTCCTTGATAACCAAACTGCAGGTGTCCTTCTTTCCCCAGTAAGCACTAGCCATCATGTGATGTCGTTGATTAGTACTTACAGTGCCTGGTCTAGCCACCTGTTTATTTACTTTGGATTTGTAAAAATATTGTCCCTTTTGCAGACAATATCATTTGAGCTTATGTTTCCATTCTTGAGTAAAGAGTTAATTGTGTGTATAATCCAAACCTGCCGATTCCTAGCACAGTGTTTGGCATATCAAACCTAAAAGTCCCAAGATCAGGCTTAGGTAGACACACTATGTCTCCCTCACAACTAGAAGAAATTTACCTCTACCTCAAAACCAAATGGAAACAACTCATAAATTTCAGAAAATTGAACTCTACCAAAGTGCAACAACTGAAATAAATAGTACTAAGCTGGACATGTAGGAGGGGTGGAGCCAGGAAGGAGAGTGGCAGCCCTGAAGCTGAGGCCCCTGTGAAAAGTGCAGTCATACATTTAAACTTGGGAAGCCATTCTGGGACCATATCATACAACCTATGGTTCAAGCACCTGGATAAATAGAGCCAGCAACTGTGGCAGTGGCTTGGGAACTAAGACTGTGGTGAAAAGCACAGTCATATACATTTAAACCTGGGAAATGATCCCTGGACCAGACTGCACAGCCCATGGTTCCAGTGCAAGAAAAACAGAGCCACATTGCTTCTGACTGTGAAAACCAGTGGGGGTTGGGGTGGAGGAAGAAACTGCCAATCTCAATGGGCAAGTAACATTGTTCCCCCACATACAGCACTATAACTGTAGTAAAACAGGTGTCCCCTGCCTCCTTAACTGATGAACTTCTAAGGCTCTCCCCCTTAGAACATAATAGGTACAACAGAACAACCTAAGACACAAAGGCAAACACTGAAAGCTGTCAAGCTGAGGATACAGAGAAGTATGGCCCAAAAGAGGGAGCAGATTGAGGTGATAGTGGGAGAACTGTGTAATGAAGAGATAGCCAACCTAACAGCCAAGGAGGTAGCCAACCAAACAGATATAGAGTTCAAAACACTGGTGATTAAGATGCTCACAGACTTGACAGATACACTTAAATACAGCAAATACTGAAGAGAAAAAGTGAAGGCTAGGCTATGTGAAGCAGAAAAATCCACAGGAAACCAAGGGTGAAGGGAAGGAAACCAGGGTTCAAACCAAAGATTTGGAACATAAATAAGAAATAAATAATCAACCACTATAGAACGAGAAAACAAGAATTGAAAAAAACAGGGAGAGTCTTAGGAACCTCTGAGACAACTTTAAACATGCAAATATCTGAATCACAGGGGTTCCAGAAGAAGAGGAAGAGCAAGAAATTGAAAAGTTATGTGAAAAAATAATAAAAGAAAACTTCCCTAATTTGGCAAAGTAAATAGACATACAAGTCCAGGAAGCATGAAGAGTCCCAAATAAGCTAGACCCAAGGAGGACCACACCAAGACACATCATAATTAAAATGCCAAAGGTTAAAGATAGAGAATCTCCAAAAGCAGCAAGAGAAAAAAAGAGAGTTACCTACAAAGGGGTTCCTATAAGACTATTAGCTGATTTCTCAAAAGAAGGGCCTGGCAAGAAGTATTCAAAGTGATGAAAAGCCAGACCTACAACCAAGATTACTCTATACAGCAAAACTATCATTTAGAATGGAAAGGCAGATAAAGTGCTTCCCAGACAAGGTAAAGCTAAATGAGTTCATCATCATCAAGCCATCATTATATGAAATGTTAAAGGGACTTATTTAATAAAAAGAGTATCAAAATTATGACATTAAAAAGACAACAAACTCATAACTATCAATAACAGAAGTTAAAAAATAAAAACAAAAACAAACTAGGCAGACAGCCAGAAAGGGAAAAGAATCATAAATATGGGGAACATTTGGATGGGAGTCAGCTGAGAAGGGGAAGAAGGGAATAAAGACACAGAGATTAAGAAGCATAGTTGGTGGGTGCAAAATAGGGAAATGTTAAGAATAGTACAGGAAAAGGTAAAGCCAAAGAACTTATATGCATGACCCATGGACATCAACCAGGGGAATGTGATTGCTGGAGGGAAGGTGTGCTGGGCAGAGGGGAGAAAAGGAAAAAGAAATTGGGACAACTGTAACAGCATACTCAAAAATAATAAATTAAAGTAATAATAATAATAAATAAATACCAAAAAGCCCCATATTAACATCTTGGAGCAGGAACTGTGTTTTCTTCTTACATTGTACTAACCCTCACCTCTCATACTTTCAGAGGTCTTATGGCCCTTCAATAAACAGTGATCACATTTTCTATTTCATATATGTATTATACTTTATAGCTTTAAAAGCCCTGAAATTCACTCCTACGTCCTAAAAGCCCTGAAGTTCACTCCTACGTCCTAAAGAAGTCTGTCTCTCTTGTTTACTAGAATGAGTTAAGGTGCTGGAATAGAAACAAAGAGAACAAAGAGATATAATTAGGAGTTAGCAGGAACTGTGGCTTTCCTATTTGTATTGCATGGTTCCTTTCATTGAGTATAATGTATGAGTTTCTGTATAATATGTAATGTGGTCATCAATTTTAATTCTGCCAGCCTTTCCTTCGATGGTTGCTGTCATCCCATCCGGATCTTCAAAGGGCACTGCCAGGATGATTATCATAACCATCAGATAATTCTCCTGAAATTACACTGGATATAATCAACCTATTTTTTCTTGGCAACTTGGGATCACAGAGAGTTCGTACAACTCACTCTGATAATCATCTTTTTTCCAAAAGCAAAGTTTTACAAGGATAGTCATAATTGCATATTCTATAAGTAGCTCATTTACTATAATAATTAGTAATACTAATATAGCTCATTTTAGGCAAATATTTGATTCTATTCCACATGCAAATGGCCATTGCACATTGAATCGTATCTCCCTCCACCACCGCCACCACCACACCTCTATCCCATTAAAACAAGGTTTGCATTTTCAGTTGAGGACACGAGAAAAGAAAGCACTCTCAAACGTGGCCATTTCATGGAAAGATATGCCTGATGTTTAAATGTTTCACCTGAAAACGTTCCATATGAACATAAAAGCCAGTAGCCCCATTCTTTCCACCAATGTTCTGCTTTGCCTATTTTAACTGAATACAAACCAAGTTTATGCAGGAATCAGTAGTTAGTCTTAAAGTTCATAAATAAATGTGATTCTATTCAGTGCTTTAATTCAAAGGAGATACTTCTGGCACAAATCTATATAGGCAGACATGCTGAATATCAACTTTAGCGAATGTTTATGGTTTCATAGGTCCCTTGAGATTTCCCCAGAGCTAAAAAGTCTGGCTATTTTTTTTTTTTTTTTTATTAAGCTGATAGTTCTTTTCTCTAACATCTGAAGAAATTTAGTTGGTGTCAATTATGTTACCATCTGATAAATGGCTTTTCCTTAAGATAGTCAAATATACAAGTGACTTCCCAATTATTCCAATAAAATTATAAAGGGAAACTACACAAAGTGTGATTTCTTAGCTTTTTACAGTAAATTCAAAGCTAGACATAAAATTTCTATTCTGGCATTCTTGCTGACTAAAATCCACTTCATTCACTAGTTAGAAGTTACCGTTTTCTCACCTAATTCCATTAGTCATGTAATTCTTAAAGGTTCTCATAAAATGAACATGTATATTGTATCTTCTGTGCTTCTGAAATAAATTTATTAGTGGAATTTAAGGACAGTTGAGTCCTTAAATTTAAGGACTAAGTTTATAGAAAAGTTGACATCCTTGCCTGAATTCATAGTCTTGTAAATATAGTTGATAATATATGCCACACAGTTAGGTTCTTTTTAAATACTCTCAGGCAGACAGACAGACAGACACCACCTCCCCTGCCCTCCACACACCACAAGATTATAAATAATGGCATTCCACATGGTAGAAATTATGTTTTGAATAATGAGTATCCAGTAATATTCTCATAAGTAGCTGTGTTTACAAATAAATGAAGGCTAACTTAGTTCAATACTGAGAACAATAGTTACTGGCATGATTCTCCAAGTGATGTTTAAGGCCTATAGGTAAGGAATGCTTTTTCCTTGTTTACTGCTGTATCCTCAGTGTCTAGAAGCGTACCTGAATTATAGTAGATTTTTAAAAAATGCATTTGTTTAAGAAATGAGTAAATGAATTCTCTAGAAACATTAGGTAGGAAATAATTTTCTCTTTTTAAAATTCCTATGTAGTAGAGCTACGTAGAAGAAGATAGTTTGGAAGAAGGAAAAACATAAATTTCATGGCATGCATTTCATATAGAAACAATGGCCAAGTTGGGCAGGATTTTAAGGTGAATATTTCCCCTTTATAAGAGAATCTATAATGACTTAAACATTGAAAAGTTACAGTGATTTCCAATTACTGAGAATCCTTACATGCAGAAAGTTGCAGAAACCAGGGAGGTTAGTGGGTATGGGCTGACGAAGGGTAGATGTGAATTTAGATGCACCCTGTGCTTAAACTCCTGCGGACCATGTATCTCGGCATGACGCACTTACTTGCTTAGATCTAAATATCATAGACATCTCCCTGCTTGGAGATAATTGGCCTAACAAATCCAGTTTGTGGAAAAAAGTAACGTGTCAGGTTCAGGAGAAAATACAGCAGTTCTCCACTAAGTGTTTAATCTTGGCCAATTATGCATGGGATCCATCGTTATGGTAACACCCTCAGTTTTTTCTTTTGCTGAAAATGCTGGAGTTCAACAGCTTTCCTTTTTGTGTGAGATCAGGTTCAACGCCAGATGATGTAAACACACTTTAACAAGACAACTTTCCAGCCAAGTAATTTATGATCTGAAACAAGGAACTTGATTTTCCTGTTTATCCTGCTTGCCTTTAGCCTGGCCTAAGCCCAAAAGTTTAAGTAAGGTTGATTCCATTGGCACAAACTAACTCTGTAATCCACAGCCCCCACTCTCTTCTCAGACCTGCTCCAAGAGTCTTGCTGAGGATTTCATGGTGCTGATGAGATATTCTGGATGGACAGCGTCCACCTTTTAGATTTTTAAAATTAATACAGAAGATATTTGCCGACAGACTCATAAAAAGGCATGTGCCATAATTGCTAAAGAAATCTACATGTCTTGGAACATAAGATAAATATATGGGAGAGAAAGAAAAATAATAAAAAGGAAGGCTAAATTAAGAAAAGAAAAGCCAGAGATAAACACCTTTGGGATTTTCTCATCCTTTCGTGCTATTTCTGCCATCTATTCATGGATGCTCTCCGCCCAGGTGATTACAGTGTTACCCTCACCTCAACTCCAGCACCACCTTTCCTTTCCAAGTACAGTCAGAAGAGTGTCACTGGCAAAGCTGAAAAAACATATGTGAAAAACAAAAACAAGTACTAACTGGGACATCTAGCCTAGGGGAGGGAAGGCTAAAGAGAAGGCACATCATGAAATTCAGATCTTTGCAGATGCCTTCTAGGCCTGCTGAACACTGTTTTCAGTTAAGACTAAATTTATAGAAAAGTTGAACATCTTACTGACCGAAGGGGACTTCCAAATTTATCTGGCCCAACATCCTCACTTTATAGCTAAGACATTTATGGATGAGGTATAACCCTTAGGGGTTAACAAACTGAACTTGACAACCCACAGCTATCCTACAAAGATCTCTGCATTGAGGGCATGGCCAAACTAATATTTTATAGATATCATAAAACATGATATCATAATACATGAAACAACAATAGAATTTGGTGACAGATTTTCATAAATGACTACAGGACTTTGATTTTTGCAGGCCTGAGAGATTTGTGATAGGACTCAACAGACCCCCAACTATTCTAGGAAGAAGACCAGAATCCAAAAGTTCCAGCTTAGTCACTTCTCAAGAATAGCAGTTGCTTTCTAAGATACATTCCACATCTCCTGGCAAGCAGAGGAGATACGCTGCCATGCTTTTTAAAATTAGTTTTAGGCCACTAAATATAATTTACACCAAAGCTCTCAGGCCAATTACTCCAGGGAAAGATTCATGTTACCAAGGCAATGTGTCAACTGCCTTCTATAACAGTAACACTATTGATCTGTTGAAATATACTCTTGGTGAGCAGAAAATTTGTTAAGATATTCAAGGTTTAGATTCAAGGTCTTTTTCATTACAAGCTACCTCTTCTTAAAAATACAAGATGCACACACAAAAGAATTAGACACAAGTCAACTTAGGATCCTATGTAGTTAGTAAAGGGCTTTGCTTTGTTTGAAGAGGTAAATCAGGGACTTATAAGATCAAAACTTCCAGTAGAGTTAACATAACAGATTTGGGTGTGGGGTGAAAAACTTAGGAGAGAAACAAACAAAATTCCTGTTATTGCCTTCATCTCATGTAATAGCAACTCCTTCCTTCCAGATTCTTTTTTCTAAACCAATGGCTTCATCTTGGAATCCTCTCTCTCACATTCACTTATGATGACAGGCAGATGCTTGGTTGTTGAAAGAAAAAAACAAAACAAAACATAGTTTCTGGCTGTAGGAACTTGTACTCATTAACTCCTGGCAGAACAAAGACTGTCTCTTTTTGCCTTTTGCATTGTTGAATGCTAATGCAGTACCTAACATATAAAACAAAATAAAAAATATTCAAGAAGTGCTAAATTGTTGACGAACACATAGTTCTCTCAATAATTCTGGCAAATAGTCCTGTTAGAAATGTTGTGAAGTGTCTCTCTAAAAGTTAATGATGTGCCATACCAAATACCCATACACTCATGCTATTTATAGATGTGTTCACCAACTCTGCAACATCCCTAATGATGTTAGGTAGGCAGTTCCTAGGCTTCCCTGTTAATGACCAGAATGCCTAGTGCCAAGTTATGTGACTAGTTGAGAGGTCCCATTGTTAGGCTTCATTTTAAGGGTTTGAGTGGGGAACCTTCTCAGTATGATGCTTATTTATGCAAAACCTACACTTTCTTTTTGCATTTATAGCTAGTTCTTAAGTAAAATTTTCTCAACCTGGGTATCTGATTCTTATTAGAGAAATTTCCCAGAATTTATATTACCTGTACTTCACTGACCCAGAACATGGCTCTATTTCTCCTAAGTAAAAATACCAACTATGTGAATAGCTGATCTTTTCATTTCTGTAATACAGAAGTTTGCAGGCTTACTGTCTAGAAACTCCTCCTGAGATGTCACATGTTAAATTGAGAAGCACATCAGGGAGTTTCAGCATAAAATTTCACATTCATTATATCCAGTACAAAGTCGTCTAAGAAATAATAGTAATGAAATATAGTATCTGGAAAGGTAATGCAGTTGTAGCATAAATATCCATCCTTTTATCAGAATATAAAGTCTCTTTATAAATGTTAATCTCCAATCATGAGTTAATGGGATTTCTGCAATATTTCAATGGTTTCAGAAAATGTCCCAGTCATAGTTCAAATTCAAGTGTGGTCTGGATGTAAAGATTTTACGATAACATATTTAAGTCCAAAGGACTGTAGGCACCTATATTTTGCTTCATTTTGTTTTTCCACATGCTACTAATAACTTATTTTCTTCTGCATAAAATAAATGAATATCAGGGCATAAAATGACTTATCTTAAATTTTTCAAAAAGACCTCAAAGTAGCCATTTTCATCACAGCTTCCATTTATAGCCTCCATTGCATGCATTATTCCCCCTGTTTCTAATATCTTCCCACCTGGTTCATAGAATTCCTACTTATTCTTCAAGGATTAGGTCAGAGGTCAGTCACCATCTTACATCCTCTGAGTTACCTCCCCACAGGGCCAATATAACCTTCACCAGGGAATCATTTTCTCTCTCCTCTCTGACCTTATGGTATCTCCCATTAAGTAATACCTGTCCATATCTGTCCTGCTAGACTGTGACCATCTGGATGCCAGGGACCATACCTTATTTACCTCCAAATTTTCCGTGCAAATCAAATAAAGTGTTAAACAATGTTTGGAATTCAAAGTAGTAAACCAACTAACATTGCAATGTCTTGATATCAGTTACTTAAACAAAGCTTCTCTTTTGTAGAATCTATACGCTATAATCCTGAAACTCAAGCAAAATATCACTGTCATCTGAGTGACAGGATGTCTCAGTCAGTTAGCATGTCATGGCCACTGTGCATTTTCTGGCATCTGGGTTAATCTCATTGACCAGAATTCCCTGTGTTGAGGGGACAGAATTTACAGGAGAAACTGACTTATCAGCCTTGGTAACAAAGTACATTAATCTCAGGAATCATACTACCTATTTTACTCTCACCAAGATTTTCTTTAGCAGAATCTTATCCTCACTGAGACACTTTGGACAGTAAAGAACAAAAAGGGATGGATCATCTGTAGCCCTTTCCCACCCACTTTTTTAAATGACAAAACTACCTTGAACCAGCTATGATCAAATCATGGCTTGCTATTCTCAAACCAAAGCAACTCTCAAGGTGACTGAGCAAGCAATTACCCACCATCATGTTCCCAGAACACAAAAGTTCTAGAGTATTTCTTTATGGAAGTGTTGACCACAATAGAATAGCATTAATTTAGGAAGGAGATAAAATGAATTTAATAAGTTCAAATACTAATTTTACTACTCTCAAGAGCATTATTGTCAAAAATGATTGCATAGAAATAGACTTTCTTAATTTATTTCAGCTCCATCTGAAGCATAACAAATATTTTGGCACTGGAAAGAGAGTGGCTTTGAAATTCTTAGAGCAGGTAGGTGAGCAGGAGGCAGGGAGAATACCTTGGATCAGGCTCTAAAACATAAACTCATTTTGTTGATGAATCTGGTGTTGTTTTATGTTATAATTCTGTTAGAAACAGTGGAAATGAGAATAGTAGATTTTTGGGGGTAATCACAGGCTAATAATCATTCAACACTGACATTTGAACAATTTAACACATCAGAAAATAAGTCTATGCTTCAAATACTCTATACTGTGGAACCAAGTGTTCCCAGCTTGTTCTATTTTTACTGTTGGATCATTTCATTTTGAAGACACACTTGGGGAAGAAGGCAGCATTAGTTTAGCTAACAATATTCATCTTCTTTTCATTAGTTCTTTTCATAGTTTCATATTTCAATGTTTGACCTGTATAATACCCTGAGTGTGCCTCTGTTTGTACTAATAACAGTATCTCACTCACACTTCATCAATGATTGGACAACTCAGCTTCACCATCAAAGAAACATGAATCAGAAATGTTTTTGAGGAGGGATGTTTATAGTGTGCATGAACCAAAGCAGGGAGGTGAAGTGCAAGACACCATACAGGATTAGCAGATGTGCCTGCCCTAAATAACTGAATGAACCATCTAAATCTCAGCATTTTTATCTTCCAACCAGGGTCACTTTCACTATTTAAAAAATCCATGCTTATATCATTGCACACTTGTATATATTGAGTTTATAATTTAATTGTGTAATGATGATCCTTTTGTGGTCCCCAATAAGAAAATTTAGAAGAAAGAGACATGTGGTGCAAATACTTTGGAGTCAATAAATGATAATAAACATTTATCAGAAGCTTTTGTCACGGACATTACATTGTTTTATGCATGTTATAACACTTAATCACCACTCCTATGTTGTTTTAGGGGTATTTCATCTCTATTTTAAAAGGTAAAAGATCTATGCTCATGATAACTGCCCAGTCACATAGTTAATAAAAGCCTCAGCTTTTAACTACATTACCTCTGAGTTAAATTCCAAAGCAGCCATAAAGTTTGATCTTTTAAGTGTACATGGCAATCACAAGTATCCATCTCTAGGTACCAGAAATGACACATCATTTTGTTGTCAGCATGAGTCTCCTTGCATAAAGATTCATTCTACAATAGCACACTACACAACTGATAAAGCAGGTCAAAAATGTAGCTTTAGAAATTAAGTTCTTTGAAACCTAAGAAAAAAAACCAAGTACTTGAATTTATCTTATTGATTGTTTATGAATCTTGGCTCAAATGCTTATATCCAGGAAAATGTGTTTATACTTCCATTATTCTTAATACATTAGATAAAATTATCTTCACACATTTATTTCCCTCATTAGACTTGACATTTCTGAAAATAAGCAACTAAGCCTTATTTGTCTTCAAATTCTCAACACATAATGCAGTGTTACTTACAAAATAAATAATAAAAAGTGGCTATATATAATTGAATAACTATCCCTCCAAAACCAGTTTATCTTGAAAATGTGACTTGGTATCTCTTCTTTGTGAGTCTCTGAAAGAAAAAAAACAAAATAAAAAAAGCAAATGTTTCATTCCATTAAAGTGGTAAGGGAAAAGCTGAGGCAGAAAAAGAAACTGGATATGTAAAATATGGTTAGGCATCCATGCAAAGGAAATAGCGGCATCAGTGCAAAACGAAAGTCTGCCGGTAAGGTAGGTAGCCTGAACACGTCTTTTTAAAATGTGTAGGTTCTTTGTCTGATATAATTTATGAGAAATAAAGTTAACAGTGCTTTCTACACAATGACAGATTGACTCAGGTACTTTATCCAACTCTACCACAAGAGAGTTTGAACTGAAGAGTGGAGCATTGTTAAGATCCAGGCAACTCAGGGGAAACTGAGCCTGGTAGCAGCTGAAGGAGGAGGGCAATACAAGGTAGCGGCCGGGCAATTTGTCCTTAAATTAGGATGTGAAAACTTGAAGATGTGAAAAGAGAACTAAGGGTTCTGATGCCATTGCAGAATCTCGCTCCTTGGTGATCCTCAGAGGTAAAGCAGACTTGCTCTCATTCTCCCCATCCTCCCTACGCACTGAAATCCTAAATAATGTCCCAGTGTGCTATGTACATAGAAAATGAATCAGTAGTTATCTTGGGTTAGATTGCTCATGTATTTAAAGAATGTGTCCACGTCAGTGGCCATGAGTCATACCAAATAAATGACCATCACTTCTTAACCATGTTCTTAAAATTATGCACAAAAATAACTAATTTACTTAAATCCCCTAAGTATTTCCTTGCCTTTGAATGCTGATTCAGAAGGATTGTGTTGTGTTTAATATCTTTAATGCCTTCTTTTCTAATCTTTCTCTTATTATGTTGGACAGGATCATAAAGAAATCTAAGTCATATTGGCAGGGACCAACATTAGCATAAGTATTTCTCTTTAGTATGCAATTTAAATGTTCTCATGATTTAAATAAAAAGAAGAATGAAATCATTCTCTCTCTTGTACAAAGGGAAGAATGCTGTGTGATCAATAACAATTTTACATAAGAGCATTTATTTTCATTTTAAGTGATAGTGATAACATTAAGTGGAAGTGGTAATTATCTGCATTCCTCCTGCTTTCCTTATTTAGCTCCTTTCGCTGTGTAACAAATCAGCTCAAAATACCTTCATAGATGTCTGAGCTTGTGGAAATCAATGAACAAAACTCATTGTGTGTTTTCTTTCCAGTTTATCCCTGCCCCAGATTCTCTCTCTGTTAAAGAGGAGAGGGAAAAGCTAAGACAGAAAAAGAAACTAAATATGTAAAATATGGTTCAGCATCCGTGAAAATGAGGAACTAGTGGTATCACTATAAAACTGACTTACCAAGAAGGTAGGTAGCCTGAAAACTACTTTTAAAAAATGTGTATGTTCTTTATCTGATATAATTTATTTAAAAAAGAATTAATAGTGTTTTGTGTGTAATGGCTTCTATTGACTTCAAGTATTCAACTCTACCAAAAGGAAGTTTGAAACGTGGGCCATTGTTTGAGCCTTGGATACTTTTCCCTGGTGTCCCAAGAGACTGATTCCTACCCTCTGCCCCAGCCAAGCTCTCTTCCAGCTAGTCCCTTGTAAGTGCAGCCCATGGGAGGCACTCCCTTCAAGAGACTGAAGGAGATGGGGGTGGTGTGAAAAGTTGGGAAAATGTCCCCTCTTCTTGCTTAGGGATGGCATCCTTTTACATCTACAGGCCCTGCCTGGAAGCCCCTCCTCACGCTGTTCAAGTCCTTTGATTCCAGAAACACCATTTTTTCTGTTTCCCTTTAGACCAGAGAGCAATCCTGGCTTCTGCTGTTGCTTCTCTTTTGGTAACTAATACAGTTTTTGTTTTCTAACTCAGGAAGCCATCCCTTCATTCAGCTTTCTTTCTTGAGTGGATCTGATTCTTTCTAGATCTTGAGTGATACAATTGTGAACTTGAGAGTATCTGTGTTCCATGCTGTTGAGTTGGCTCCTGGAGACCCTATGGTGAGTGTTGTCTACAATGTCCTGTACCCAGAAGTCCTCCTCAGCTCATGCCTATGGCTTCTTTTATGGAATCAGTCATATATGGCCTTCCTGTTTTTCTATTGACCTCTATTTTCCCAGCAACACTGTCTTTTCCAAAGAGCCCTGCCTTCTCATGATATGCCAAAGCAGAACAAGTTCATTTTTGTCATTTTTGCCTCCAGTGATATTTCAGGCTTAATTTGCTTTAGGACTCATGTATTCCATTTTTTAATTTGGTTTATATTTTATTTTATTTTATTTTATTTTATTTTATTTTGTGGTCCAGGGTGTCCCTAGAGCTCTCCTCTAATACCATTTTCCAATGAATTAATTTGAAATTTGAAAATATACCAACTTGTGCTTTTTCCAATCCAGTCCCTCAATGCTGTTGAAATAATCTATAAAAATGATGTTCCTTCTCTTTGTATTATCAAGGCTAGGATGAGACAGCGTAATGACAATATCTGGGATCCTGTAGCCAAGAAACATCTTTAACCCTGGTAATCAGGAAGCATAGGGATGTTCACAAACTCGGTGGTAAACTGGAGAACTGCTTCTCTGAAATCCCACTTTGTAGTTACCCAAGGCGGGTGGGACACCATCCTCCCTCTTAGTGGGGTGAGAACAGGCAAGAACAGAGCAGTACTCAGACAGCAATTAGAAAATAAGACGAGTGGAGACTATTAGGGTAACACCAATCCTAACTTGATTTTAAAAATTTAAATTTGTTCATCAGAGATTTTTTTGTATTACTTTTTATCGTAAATATATTGCACTTAAAAATTACTTGATTACTGAACTTCCATTACATTTTTGCACCCAGGTGAGTGGCTTACGGCTCTTCCTTAACTCAGGCCTTGTTGAGGAGAGTCAGAAAATAAAAGGTTGCCTCAAATTGAAAGAGAACCAAGGCTAGGTTATAATACTATTATTAAAGATGCAAGCTTGGAATATAGACAGACTTAAGCTTGAATTTTCACTTTACCACTTACTAGCTGTGACCTTTGGTAAGTTTCTTAAAGCCTCTAAGCCTTAATTTCCTTATTACAAGGAAATTCATATTAGATAATTAAATTAGATAATAATATAGGCCCACAAACCTTAATCTGCATGGCAATGTCCAAAATGCTCTGAGAACCAAATGACTTTTCACACATTTGGCAAAAACTAATATACAGCTAATTCTGACTGAACTGAGTTGAGACAATTTGTAGTCTTTATTTGCTCAATGTAACTGTGATTATTTATGGGGTGCTGCCTGGATCCCGCTGGGGATGGTACAAATTAAAGATACATACATATACCCAATAGCCTGTCTGAAACCTGAACGTTCAGCATTCAAAAACACATATGACCCTAAAGGTTTTGGATAATAACTGTGAACTTATAATAGCTTTGTGAGAATTCAATGATGCTGCGTGAAAGGGCATCAGAGAGTGGGGGCACCTGATGAATGGTCACTGGAAAGTGGGCTTTCCCAGCACCCTGGAAACTGAGTCAGAAGTTGTGTTCCAGTGCATCCAGCCTCTGGAGCAGCTTGCTTCCTAGTAGGGGGTGAAATCTAGCAGACACTGAGTTGGGTTCAGGAGGCAAATAGGTTGTTATTTATACGAGTCCTTCCAGACAATGATGTAAACCCTGACTATGAAGGGCAGTGGCATGGCACAGCAGGAATGAAAATGTGTCCTCTTTGTATGGACAATGCCTTGGGCAGCTATGGGATCCTGTTAGATTTGGGGGGAGCCAAGGAAGCTCTGCTGAGATGTGCTGCCTCTGTTCTTATCCCGTGTGGCCACCTCCCTTCTGATTAGGTTTGTATCCTTGACTAATTAAATCAGCTGCTTAATCTACCCTGGCAGTGTGCATGTTGGGTACGGTCTCTTCCTGCCGGCCAGTGACCTGGTGGCAGAACGCAGCACTCAATGAGCATTGCCTGTTGATGTCATCTTCACTGTGATCATTTCCTAACTGGCAACAGGCATTTTTCAGAATTGAAGCTGTCTTAGAAATCAGTTGAGTTACAGTAGAGCATTGAGCAATGGCAGATGCAGAGACGAAGATTGCACTGTAATTATGACTAAAAGCTTGATTGAAGAAAGTGAAAACAGCATCTCAACCTGCAGTGGGCTATGAACTTTATCAGCAGAGCATGAATGATGAGACATATCAAGACTGGACCATAACAGAGACAATTCCCTTAATGGCACATGACTAAGGGTTTTACCGATTTCCAGTAAGAACACGAAGTTAATTTCAAAGTCTGCTTTATATCCTTCAGAGTTCCTTGTTTTTAATTATTCTGAAATTAACTTTTAAGAACAGTACAGAGTTTTTATTCCATAGGATGGTCATTCCCCTTGTTTTATTATCTATACATCATCTTCATATTTTCAGATAATTAATCAGATTGGGAACTTCAGGAGTAACTTCAGTCAAATTCTGGTATTCAGAACGGGCAAAGAAAATTGGCACAATTCTGGGCTTTTGCCTTGTATGTGGGGGAATTACCTGTGAAGGTGACCCAATGACTGGATACAAACACCCTTATTAATATTATTGCTGATATTAATAAGGAGTTTGTGTGCCCACTGGAATCATCTAACAAATGGGCAATGAAACAAATCAGTAAAATTATTTTTTACTTTTTTTTCTTTTTGCAGAACTCTTTCCTTATATTATTTTTAAAACTAGGAAGCCAAAAATGTGAGCTAAAAATGGCATCCTGTTTGAAGCAGGATTTGAGGGGCAGAGTCCCCCCTCTATCCCTATATTACGGGCTCCCCCACCCCCAATGCCTTTACAAAGCACTTAAGACACCAGAAAGTCTTAGGAAAATCAATAGGCCAGTTCCTAAGAAAGAATACTTCCTGCTCTGTCTCCCCCTAAATTCACAAATCTGTGATATCCTAGCAGCTGCCATTTATCAAGTGTCTAATGCGTCAGGCCCTCGAGTAAGCACTTAGACCCAGTGTCCTATTTGAGCTTTAGAAAGACCTTACAAGGACTATGCAGCTCATTGTATAGATTATATAACTGAGGCTCTAGAATTTAATTTTCCTGGGATGATCTAGCCAGAATGTAGGGGTCTAGAATTCAAGCTCAGTTCAACTCACCCCAACGTCCACATTCTGACCAACATATCCATCAAGAAATCCAAATCACCTCTCTATGTTTTTAGAAATTCAAGGCTGGAAACGGGGCCATTGACAACTGCCAAGGTTCGTACCCTAGGAATCTAGACAGCAGATGCTCAGGGCATTTCTTAGGGTCCATTCCACTGTGGGCCCATTCTAGGGGCAGGATAAGGGTGCCATTTGGCTGTCCCTACTGCAGTTGGATAGTGGTCTTTGAAGAGGAGAAATGGGGAGGTACTACCACCCTGAATAAGTGCTAAAAGATGGGTCCATTTAATAGGAAGATGGTTCTGCCATAACTTAAAAACTATGGCCTCTATTTTTAATTTCTCACAAAATAACTAATCAATACATACCTGCTTTCGATATATTGCATAACTGTGCAAAAATCTTTAAATCCAAAAACATGGTTTTACCTAGGGTTTTCTTTCATTACTTGTACAAATGACTACTTGAACAAATTATTTCTTTCCTAATTTAGTTTTTCAACTTGTTTGTGGGTTTGTTGTGTTTTTGGTTTTGTTTTTGATGTATTAATTGAAAGAATGACCTCTAAAAAATTCCCTAAAATTTCCTGGGTTTGCTGGCCTATCCATAAAGTATTTGCAATGCCAAATATAAATCCAAGCTTTGGAAAAATCAAAACATAATATCAGAAATAAGAACCTCCATGTATAGTTACTTGAGGACTTGCATTGGGCCCTCTCTGAACCTGCAGGGTGGTGATCTGGATGTCATCTGCTATTACTTTTCTGTGTAGAAGAAAACACATAAAGAGATAAAGTAATTTGTTCAAAATCACACAAGTGACATCATAACTTGTATTCAGATCTCCTGATTTAGAGTCAGTATGCCCTGGTTTTTAATAATTTACCCCTAGCTCTCAGAAAGTCTCAATTTCAGTTTATTTTTATTTCTCTATCTGTTATTATCCTAGTTCTAACTAGATGAGTACTTAGTGGATGCTCTTGAGGTCTGACTGCCACCTTCCTTAAGCAGTTTCCTTGGCATTTCCAGGTGGTGTGATCAGTGGTTGTCATCTGTAGATGTGCAGCCCACCTTATTCTGGAGCATCAATCTATAGCTAGGGAACTTCTAAGTCTGGCCTTTTTGACAGTTCATAAGGGGGAACTACAAATACCTAATCTTATTATGCTCATTGTATTTTATAGATATTTGGGGGTAGGAAGAAAGAAAAAGGAAAAAAACCACAAAGTAGGTAATGCATCTTATTTGTAATTTGCTGTTTTCTTTACTCCCAGTTCGCCACTTATATATGAACCAACATCTATCTCCTTCTAAACGAGGTTACTGAGTCAGCAAACACAGTGAGAGTGTCATGTATAATAAATTCTCTGCTGAAATGGTCCTAATGCAATCCTTTTAACTTTAAGGAGAAAAAAATAGCCTTAGTTAGAAAAGGCATTTCCATAACTCATTTTAAATCATGTCCTTGTCAGTAACAACATATGTTCATCAATCAGTTTCAGATCAGACCTTAAGTTGGATCATTAGGAAACAATTTCAGGAAAATAAAATAATAGAATAAGTATAACTATAGTCCAGATGGGTGTACCCTTTTACTTCTCTCTTCTTAACTCTTTGATTCTAGCTTTTATCCCTACCACCAGATATTAAATTGGTAGTATTAAAAGAGATTGTTGCTCTCCTAACTATCCAAACCAATGGCCCTTTTCTGTTTTTGTTTCTACATAGCATCTGATTCTATTAATTACCCCTTTTGAAAAATAATCTCCCTCTTTAACTGTAGGGATATAAAACTACCTGTAGTTCTTTTACCTTTCTGAAAATCCTTTCATTTGCTCCTGCTCTTAATTTTATATTACTGTTCTCTATTAACTCCCTAGGTCAGATATCTTATCATTACAGGGACGACCTCCAAACACACACACACAAAATCTGTACATTTCTTAGAAGAAACAAATGGAAAAGAGGAAGAAGAAAGTAAAGCATTGACTAATCTAAACACTGGTATTCACCCACTGGAAAGAGAGTCCATATAGTTCCTTGAAAAGACAAGAGTGGATTTACAATTTATGACCTTTTCAAACTTTATTCTTGTTTATAAAAATAATAGAGTCCTTCTGCTTTTGGGAATTTTAATTTTTTTTACATACACACTTTGCTTAATTGTTTCTGCTTTCTAAAATTATCAGGACCTGTATTATCTGAAGATAATATCTACAGTTAATGATATAGAACATATTGAATTTTGAATATTAATTCTCTCTGTTTATGTCATATTACACAGAAATCAATGGTACACTAAGCAAACACCTAATCAAGAAAAGGTTACAAAAACTAAATGTGAATCTATATGAAAAATAAGAAACTGAAATTGTTTAGGGTAGTTTTATGAGTATCCTACCCAAACCCACCCTGGAAACTTCTATTTGCATAAAGATTCTTCTTCTTACATAAGCTGAAACTTAATGTAAAACTGAGCCAAGTCACTGGTTCCTATGGAGGTTCTATGACTTTCTAGTTCAACCTAACTTTATTTCTGAAACATTATAGATTCCTGTTAAGATGCATGGAAAGATGAAAGGTAATTATCCAATATGCCTATAAACATAGTAGATTCACAATAAATCGTAGTTGCTTTTATAGTACAGTTTCCCCATAGTGGACGAGGAAGACCAGGAGGCTAAAAGATATCTAAACGGAATAAAGGAAACCAGACAGCCATTCAGCCAAAATCAGAAAGCCAAGTTCAAGACAGATCAAGACACCCTGCTCAGTACTCACAACAGCCCAGTTAAAACTATTATTTAAGTTTTGTGGGTGTCAAATGGGAAGAAGCTAAACAGTGTGGCAAAATTCAAGATGGTGTACATGACCAGAAAAGTTAAGATATCTAAGGGCTATCTGCTGGGTCTATCACTTTCTTCAAGGGTCTTAAGTAGGCATTTCTTTAACTTCCTTACTTGCATTATTGAGTGATTTTAGCCTTATGGAGTATGCTATTAGCTTGTGGAATTTTGAAAATAATTCAAAACTCAGATGTTGGATGGGAGCATGAGAAAGAGAACCTCATCAATGAGCCATGTGCGGTTTCAGGACTGTAAATGTTCTATGCCAGCTCTGGTTGTCTGTGAGCATTAGGCTGCATTTGCATAGTTATGTGGGTAGGTTTTTAAAAAATTTCCTAAGTTTCTCTAAAACAATATTTGAGATAAATGTTTGGTGCCCCAAGCCTTAGTAAATTCAAATCTTCATGCAGTGAAAAAAAAAAGTTTTTCCAGCTTCAAAAATCAATCACTGTAATAACCAATGGAATTTGAACTGTCTCACATTGGTGTTGAGCTTAAAGAAAAGAGGGAGAACAATACCTCACTATGTTGGGATGAACAACAAAATCTGAGCAACTGACCTTTGACTGAGGAGCTTTAGGAAAATGCTCTGTTGGCTTCCTTGAGCCAATTGAACCATAATACTTCTTGTACCCTGGTAAAATATCAACTTCAGTTAGATAAAAAAGGAAAAACTGAACAAAATGTTTGATCAATTAATCATATTTTTAGCAGGCACCTGAAACTGTAGGCCTGTAACAAAAGCTACTGAACAATTATCCTACCTTAGATTGTTCCTAGAAAGTCTTGGGTACATTTCCTAGAAAATGAACAAAGAAATCGTGATACTATTTAATCTTCAGTTGTCCAGAGGTTGATTATTCCATTTGTGGATAATTTATATCTCTGTTCTCCTTCTGTTCTCTCTGGCTGAGTGCCTTTTCGCTATTACAGTGTCCATGTGCATATCCACCAGAGAATGGGCAGGGAGAGAAATTAGCAAGCTTACAAATTGAGGGATCCATAAAAGCAAGGGTTAGCAAGCACATTGGCTAGATAAGGTTTATGTATTACCTGTAGATCTAAAAATTCCATGCTTTTCCTAAAACTGTTATGATGTTCTCCTAGCTCAGGATTTTGGATTATCAGCATGCAATAAATATTATTAGAAAGAAAATATAGAAAAGTGTTAAAGCATCTAGGCTGTAGCGTTGAGTTACTTGTGTTAAGCTCTCATCTTTAAAAGCTGATGGACTTATTTGACCACTTACTGCCTTAGTTTTCTTATCTGAAAATAGCACTGGGATCATATTGATATCAAAACATTTGTTAAAGGAGAAATTTCTGGAGATAAGGATGGACCATGAGAGAGAAATTAATGAAATTTTTGCCAGTCTCACAGCTTCCAACCGTAGCAGCAAGGGCAGGTATCTATGGTGCAGAAAACACCTTCCCAAACAGAAAGTCCACCAACCAGGAGGCCCTTCATCTCAAGAATGCTTTCACTAATGTGATTAGTTCACTATGAAGGAGGTGAATCCATAGCTGGTACTTATGACCCTTGCATGGAAGGATAATCTCTACCTTTTCAAATGGACCCTGGTATCATTATTCAGTGAGAAAAGCTTCACTGAATTTTACCAATTACTTAGTAATGACTGACAAGAAACTCAACTTTCTTTCTACCATTCATAGGCTACTAAATCCCTGAAGTGTGGAATACCTCATGTAAGATCAAGCTAAATTGTCCAACTTATATTTTAAGGATCTGAATAATCTCCTGGGAAACAGGAAGAGAAACCAAGTATCAAATTACACTATTTAGGGGCAATGGAATCACATGTCCACAAACCTGTGCTATTCAAATACACTATACAGCACTCCAAGACTAGATTTAATATATGGATTTCAGGTTTTTTAGAGAGTCAATGCTTTACACTCTCAAAAAAGATAAAGAAACATAGACTTTGTAAGGTAATGGATAACAATGAGATAAAATTACTGATTGCATAAGATAAATTGCAGAATTAAAGAGAATTTCAATGAAGAACTTCTGGCAAAAGATGGGCAAATGATCTTTCCTTATAACCATGGAAACAGCAAAATAGTGTTAGAGAAAATTTTATGCCCAATCAAACTAGGAAAAGGTTGCAACATAACCGATAATTTTTAAAATTTGACTAATTATTTTGGTATCTCATTTTTTCAATTATAGTTTACTTCAATATTATTCTGTACTAGTTTCAGGTGTACAGCATAGTATAAGACAATCACGCACTTTACAGTGTACTCCCCCAATACATATTTCAAGTACCCATCTGAGACTACACAGTTATTACAATATTATTGACTATATTTCCTGTGCTTTAATGTTTGTCTCTGTGACTATTCTATAGCTAATATATTATACTCTTAATCCCTTTACCTTTTTCACTCAGCTTCCCAGACATTCTCTCTTATGTCAACTGTCAGTCTGTTCTCTGTATCTATGAGTCTCTTTCTATTTCGTTTGTTAATGTTGTTCTTTAGATTCCACATATAAGTGAAAACATATGGTATTTGCTTTTGCCTGACTTACTTAGCATTATTCCCTCTAGGTTCACCTATGATGTCAAGACAATCTGCTGAATTGAGAAGATATTTGTCAATGATACATCCAATAAATTTATAAAGACCACTCAGTACCAGAAAAAAACAACATTAAAAAGTGAGCGGAAGACCTGAAGAGACACTTCTCCAAAGAAGATACACAGATGGCCACTGACACAAACAATAAGTTTTTAACAAAATTAAGATAGAGACCTAACATATCACAATACCTGTAAGACTGAGAAACAGCCTAGAGATAAAAAATGAGGAGAAAAGAAAGATAGCTGTAGTCACCTGCTAAACAAAGATAACTAAGCCGACACCAAATGTCAAAGGATCTGAATGCACAAGGGCTTCCCTCTCAGTCACTTCAATCTCCCACCCAGTGGAGGGCATGCTTGCTGTAGAGGGCCTTTGGGGTTAGACTTGTCCGATGAAGATATTTAAGAATGGGGCCAAGGAGTCTGCTTTAATAGCATCTTGGTAGCTTCACATAACAGGAATTCAGGGATTATGCTGAGTAACATAATAATTCTGATATATATATATATATTTATATTTATTTTATGAAAAAATACAACAGCCATAGATATACAGATACAATTAAAAGTATGTGGGAATATATATGTTATATGGGTATGTGGATATATACATATATACATATATGTATGGTACATACTATGCATACTGCCATAAAAATTAGGAGTTCTTCATGCAATATCTGTCAATCATTTCTAAAGTTGACTATGTATTAAGTTGCAGGAAAAACATTAATAGATATCAAAAGGTACAAATAATTCAGATAACTTTTCTTGACCTAGAATTCAATACCTTAGCAAATAATAACATAAATAAAATTGAAATGTAAAGCAAACAACCCAGCCTTTGAAACACTGAAAAACTCCTTCTCAGATAATTTACAATGAAAAGAACACATCAAAGTTGGAGCGCTGTCCCATAACCAAAGGTTGCAGGTTCAGGGCACAGGCCTCGGTTGCAAGTTTGGCCCCCAATCCAGGCAGGGCCTGTCCCAGTCTGGGCTCCTGTCCCAGGTCCATGCAGGTCTGGGAGGCAACCAATCAGTGCTTCTCCCTCACATTAATGTCTCTCTCGCCCTTCCTGTCTCTCTAAAAGCAATGAAAAAAACGCCCTTGGGTAAGAATAATAAAAAACAAACAAACTAAGATATACTTAAAGCTATACTTTAAGATATACTTTAAAAAATTGATATAATTTCTTATTTGTATAGATAATCTAGATCATTTTCTAAAATGGCTTATAACACGTCACATATGACTATATGAGCGGGGACCCAAAAAAGGTGGAATTTATTTATAAAAAATTGTATATTTATGTACGTGTTTAAACTTTAGTCACCTTCAAAGTACTCTATATTTGATGCAATAGAACAATTAGACTTCTTTTCACTGTTTAAAACAGTTTTTTGAACTGTTCCACATTAGCAAAATGTTTCCCTTTGAGGAGGCTCTTTTTCATCTGGGGAACAAAAAAATAATTGCTACAGGTGAGATCCAGTGAATGAGGAGGGTGGGGCACAGGGGCCATGCCATTTTTGGTCAAAAACTGCTGAACACTTGTGCTGTGGGCAGGTGCATTTGTAAATCACTCATCATGAAATGGACAAATGTTTTGAGTCTTCAGAAAAAAATTCAGTGAAGCTGCATGTAACCTCTCACAACAATGCCAGCTGGTATACAGAAGGGGTCCTAGGGTCCTAGAATAGTCACCTTGCAGGAGAAGCTGGTACTACATGGGGCCCACCCTCTGGGAGGTAATTTCAATTTTGGAGGGATCCCCCCATACAAAACCTTAAAAATTAATCTTTTCTTGAAAGACACTTAGGTAGTTTCCAGATTTTCACTATTGCAAGTAATGCTTCAGTGCTCATCCTGACATGTTTCTTCAAGAGTTTCTGTAGAGCCCTGGCTGGTAGCACAGTGGATAAGGTGCCCGCCTGTGAACCCAAAGCTCGCAGGTTCGATTCCCAGCCAGGGCAACATAACTAGGTTGCAAGCCAGGTCTCCAGCCAGGTCTGTGGCTGGAGGCAGGTGAAAAGCAACCATACATTGATGTCTCTCTCCCTCTCTGCCTCTCTCTCTTCCCCTCTTTCTAAAAATAATAAAATAAAATCTTTAAAAAAAAAATTTCTGTAGGACATACTCCTGCAAAAGGAATTTTTGGGAAAATCAATTTATTCACTTTGCCCTCAAGTAGTCTCTCCTCCTCAAATCTCAAAAGCATTTTTTTATTTTAAAAAATACCAAGTTTCGTTTAGAAATAATACAAGATGCTCAGAAAATATATTCTGATTCCTATATCTCTTTGAATTCAGCTTTGCCAAATTAACATATCATCAGAAACATGTTAGACAGAGAACTGGCATGGCAACAGGAGATGATCACTCTTCCCCTGAATCTCAATCTAGTAGGGAAGATAAAGCATTACAAATAAATGCATTTTTAGGGTAGTAAACATGCAGTAATTGAGATAAGGAAAAATAATAATTTATTGAGTTTCTTCCTATTGAAAAAAAAATCTATTCTGTTCAAAACAATTTATTATACAACAAGCTTTAGCGGGGAAAAACAAGAATTCAGCCAATGTGCTTTGAGCCACGGTTGTGTACAGTATTAATATTGTAAGACTTAGGCAATCACTTGATCTCCTTTAGCGTCATCGCCTTCATCTCAGAAACTAGGTAATGACTGTAGTAGCTACAGTACTGAGTTCACAGGGTGTGAGGCTCAAATGAGATAATGTTCCTGAAAACCCTTTTAAATGTGCTGTGTACAAAAGTTGCTTCATTAACACCATTAGCATCAACGTGTAAATGATTGTGAATTTCACAAGTATATTTGAATATCACACTTCCTCCATGTGCTCTAAAAAACCATCTTCAGTCATCCTTTCTAAATCACCTTTCTTAAATGAATGGTGTACAAAGGATCTTGACTCACAAAGATAATGGCTACTCTCCTTTATTTTAAAGCTATCATCATGCACTACATTAGTTAAGATCAATATGTGGTCCAGAATGTCAAGTTCTTTGTGGCCTAAATACTGAAGCTCTTTAGCATATGCTGTGATTATTCTTTCAGACTATGTTCATTCTTTAGACATTGTTAATCATGTAATTGCAATCTAATTACTATTACAAAGCAATAGAAGTTCTCTGAATTGTCATCAGGTTAACACAGTCTGATGACCCAACAGATCTTTCTTAGGATAAATACACTAATAACACCTCTGGAATGTTCCCATTCTGTTCCTACCCTAACCAAATGCTGGTTCAGCTGCCTCCTTCCTAAAAAGCCAAACTTGTGAGACAGGTACTGGGGAGAAGGGAAGTGATTATGTCAAGTGCCAGCCACATAAGAAGATGATGGACTCTCATCCCAAAGTCCATATTAACAGCTCTGGCTAAACTAGCAGATTTTATAGAGCTAAAAGAGGGGGAGAAAAAACTGTGGGTGTGCAGGACATGTAGGTTATGCAGGATGTATAGGATGCAGGGCATCTTCCTGGGGTACTTGATAGGGATCTTTATGGTCACCATTCTTGAGCTGGCCCTCTGGGTTTTTGTCATCTGAATTCCTGTGACTGAACAGTGGGCACAAGCCAGGATCTCATGGGGTCAGGCTGCCTCCTAGGTTTACACAAGAACGGTAATTCAAACTAGATTAGAGCCACAAGATGGGTTCAATATCTACTAAGATTAATATAAGTAATACAATGCTTTCATTCCCTGTTACACTATCTTTAAGTGATATGCTTGCCAAGAGTGTGGATCTATTCCCAACCTATTTATGTTGGTTATATAGTTAATTATAAATATATAACTTAATTTACCATTGAATAGGAATTGTCACTACATCTCTAACTGTGTTAGAAAGAAGCACCGCGGAAGAAAATGCAAGTTAAATATTTAGCAATATTTTAATACCACATACATATTTATTCATCATCAGTCATTCCTTTCATTTTTTTCCAGTAGATTGAGTTCCTATAATGTGTCAGACCTGTATATGATGGGGCAGGTAGAAAATATTGATGAGGAAGATCTCTGTATTATTTACAGAGTGCGATGGAAGGTCCGCAAAGGACTTTAAGGTTAAGGACATGATTCCATTTATACTTTATCCATTTATATTTTAAAACCTCAGGTTAAGAGAAAAGAAAAAGGGATAGAAAGTACTAGAATGAGGAGGGAAAGGGTGTCCAAAAAACCAGAGATGATGCTAATACACTCCGTGGTCTCCACATTTCAGATCTCTTTATCATGCGTAAGGTGTATGTCTCACTTCCCTCATCCTAGGCTCTAAGCTCCTTGTTATCAAAAATCACAAAATTCATTGTTTGATAGCCTGTATCCAGAATTTTCTAGAATGATCACAAATTAAAAGTCTGTCCTGAAATTCCTATGTCCAACCATGAAGATGCTAGAAATTCTAGTAATTTGCCCTTTCAACAGCATTGCCCCACTTGTTGCGCCTAATAAATCCTTCATTTTGGCTCAGAATATAAAGTCACTACCCTCAGAAGACTTAACACATAGGAATTTAAATTCACCTTATAGTTTTGTAAAACTACTTTGACGTAACTTTTGAAAATGCGGAAAGACCAAAAAAATGATATCAATTTTGTTGTCATTTTCAGCCACTGGATGCATTTACTATTTATCATTTTTCTTTATCTTGGATTCAGCCAATGTTCAAGGCAATTTGAATCCACTTCTTGTGAAAGAATCTTCAGGAAAATATTCTGTCAAAAGCATTGGAACAATCAAGATAAATGACACTCCTGCACTTCTCTCATACTAATCACCCCTTTCTGAATCCACCTAAAAGATGTATTCCTCTCTGCTAGGTTGCTTTTTGTACACCCCTGATGAGCTGGCTCTCTGGTCTGTTCCCCTACGTGCTTGATCTGTCCCAAGCATTATCACTTCATTCTCTGCCTTGTTTCCCTAGTGAGCCACCTCTCCGCTGGAGATTTTATTCTCAGAGTAGTACTGCTTGGCATTTTCAATATTCAAAATTAACATGTTACAAGAACAGAACCACTAATCTTTTGTGCAATCCTTCTCACTGCCACCTCTCACATATTTATTTTTTCTTATTTCTTCACTTATAATTTAGATTATTGGCAAAAAGCACATATAACAAATTTTGAAATTTGAGCAGAGCAGTTGGATTACTTTCTGGCTGTTGTCAATTTTTTACTAAAACTTCCACAAATAACGTGAAAGAAAAATATTAGACAGCTATCATGGGATGATAAAATTAACAGAGAATGATTTTCAAACTTTCTGCAAACTAGGCTGGAACAGGAAGGAATCTTAAATGAGATTACAATTTGACTGATAATATGAGTCATGTGGTAGAAAGAATAGCAAACTGGGGCCAGAGCTTTGTTTTATCCAATTTTTTAATATTTGTCAGAACTTCAGATGCTGAGGAATAGAGTTTTGGAATTAGAAGATGATTTAGAATCCAAAATATTGTACTCCCAACATTAACTCATCATTCCCTAGTTAGACGATCTCTCGCCAGTATTGTTACTTAGCTCCTCTCCCTGTATCTAATCCTGGATACTCTTTAGCTTCTGCTTAGTGATGTCACCTGTACATTGAACTTGGATGATTTCACAACCTCAACAACTCATATGCTCTTGTGACCACTGTCATAGGGTAGTCTCTGATACCTATCTTCTATATCTTTTTAACATCAGCCTTCATTAATAAATGGAACACTCTTCTTATATTTCATATTAAGATTCTCCAAGGAAGAGCATCTGACGTGGATTATTTAGTCACCATTACTTTGGGCAAAGTCCCATGTCAGATATCTCATAGGCAACTACTAGACAATAGGTGGATTCATAACTCTGAAATCAATTTCCCAATCCTAGCTTAATCAGATACTGCTGGTGTGACATAATCATATGATAATTGTGGTGTGTCCTTCTTCAAGATGCTATTTAAAACTACCCAGTGGGTAGAGCCTATACTTCCTCTCTAGTGAACCTGACCCCTTCAAGGGCTCATTTCCATATCTGTTTCAAGGAAAGTTGGATCACCTGTCCATTAGTCCTTTTATTATTTTATTTTAATTTATTTTATTTTATTTTTTAATTTGATTGTTGTTGTATTACATCCATCCCCTTTTTGCTCCCCTCTGCCCCCCTCCCCACCCACCCATTTCCCCCAAAGTCAATCCCACCTGTTGTCCATGTCCATGGTTCCTTTATACTAGGTTCTTGTCTAAGCTGCTCCCCTTTCTTGCCTCTGCCTCCCCCCTCCCCCCAACCCCTTTCCCCCTGACCACTGAAGGCCTATTCACTGTATTCATATATTTGGTTCTGTTTTGCTTGTTGTTAGT
>PVIW01002625.1:0-207117 GCA_004026585.1 Noctilio leporinus
AGAAGGAGAAGAAGAAGGAGAAGAAGAAGGAGAAGAAGAAGGAGAAGAAGAAGGAGAAGAAGAAGGAGAAGGAGAAGGAGAAGAAGAAGAAGAAGAAGAAGAAGAAGAAGAAGAAGAAGAAGAAGAAGAAGAAGAAGAAGAAAAGCACTTTGACACCAGGACAAGGAGTCTACATCAACATCAACATCATCTTCAACCATCAGAACTTAGCCCGCTGCCACAGGAGCTGGTCTGCCCACTGCCATGCCATCTGAGAATGGGTTTCCTCTCATTGCATCTACAGGATACATTTTGTCTGCTGCTGAAACTGCAATGAAGCATCAGTGTAAATTATTCCACATAAAATGTTTCATGTTAGATGGAAAAAGTATTAAATATATTTAACATAGGTTTGATTTAAATGTGTAATTTTAAAATTAAAATCTAACTTTTCCTGCAGTGCACATCTTTCTTTATTTTGGGGATACGGAACCAAGCTATGCAATATTCTGTTGTGAAAAGTGGAACACCCTGGCTGTTAGCAGTGGATAAGGTGTCGGCCTGCAAACCCAAAGGTCTCTAGTTTGATTCCCAGCCAGGGCACATAACCAGGTTGTAAGCCATGTTTCCAGCCAGATCCATAGATGGAGGCAGGTGAAAGGCAACCATACATTGATGCTTCTCTCCCTCTCTGCCTCTCTCCCTTCCTTTCACTCTGGAATTAATAATTAAAATTTAAAAAAGAGTGGAACAAATCCTTAAAACAAGGCTAACAAGAGTAGACTAGGGTACAACCCCTAATTTAAGATTGTAATTCAGAAAAGGCAATATAAGAATCATTGACATAGATGGTTCTCAACTGTATAGTGATGGTTACTGACACTATCTCTTGTACGATAGCCCTGATATTAAGCTGAGGTTCTTACAAGAATTTATTTTAATTTTATATTTTTCCTGTAAGACAGTAGACCATGTTAATGAAACTGAAGAAAGGTCTAAGTCTACTATAAGAAATGGAATTCAAAGTCTTCCATTGTACATACTGTACAGAGAAGGAGACATTAGCAATCCCTTCAAATCAAAAGCTCTCTTTGGAATGAACAATGTAGGTGTTTATAAATGCTGAAAATTTCATTCTATTTATAATAAACTAGAGGCTGATGATATTTTCTTCTCCCTTCAAAAAAGAAAGGAAGAAAGAAAAAAGTAAAGCATCAGGGAAATACAAATCAAAGCCAAAATGAAATGTTATTCATACTTGCTAGAATGACAATTATCAAAAAAACAAGAGATAAGTTTTAATGAGAGTGTGGAGGAAAGGGAAGCCATTTGGGAAATTGTAAATTGATGTAGCTACTATTGAAATGATTATAGAGGTTCCTAAAAAAATTTTAAATAACACTTTTTATTTTTATGATCCAGAAATTCCATCACTGGTACATATCTGAAGGAAAAAGAATCACTATCTCAAGTGATGCCTGCAATCTCATGCTCATTGCTATTTTATGTTCAACAGTCATGACATACATGCAACCTAATTGTCCATAAATAAATAATTGGATAAAGATGTGTGTGCATATATGGATATTAGTCAGTCATAAAAAATGGAAATTCTGTTAATGACAAACATGAATAAACACTATGGACATTATGCTAAGTGAAATAAGTCATCCAGAGAAAGTTCAATAGCATATGATCTCACTTATATATTAAGAAAACCAAACATAAAAATAGAGAACAAATTGGTGGTTGTCATACAGAGGTGGGTAAGAGTTGGGAACATGAGTAAATGTGGTCAAAGTTATTTTATAAACTTTCATTTATATGTACATTACATGCTGGAAATTGCATCTCTACATTTCCAGCATGTAATGTATAGATATAACTATATATATGCATATAATTTCTTACTAAAATACTGTGGTCAAACAAAAGGTAGTTGGGATAAAACTTCAAAAAAGAAACAAGTAGTAAGTGTACAGCCTTTCAGCTTAATTTTGTGTCTTAGGACCTGTTTCTGCCTTACTTAGCACAGCAAGATGCCCCTATCAACCCTTTCTTGCTTTCCACAGCAGGTACTTAAAAAAAAGGGTTTGAATAGCTGATCAATAGTCATGAACTCACTGCACACATTCCCTTTTGCTGGGCTAAAAACACTGCCCATTGCATGCTGTCAGAGCTTCCGTTTCTGTTGATTTTTTAACCTGGTTTCTATAAAATGATTTTTACCCTCGCGGCTACTAATGAAGGTTAAACAACTAATGAAGGTTAAACTAGATACTTTTGCATCTAGCCTTATAAACCATCACTGAGGTCTTAGCTAAAATGGTTTCCCTAAAATCTACTGTTGAAGGACAATTTTTTACCATGTCAAATACTGGCCTGTATTTTAAGATCTGGCATTATCTTTTGAATGTGAATTTTCCTAAATTCCTTATGTGGAAATAATTGTACTTTCTCACCTTCCTAATCACCTCTAGCATTTAACCCATTTACTTTCTACTTGTAACATGGGTTATTGCATAAACTATAGAAAAATTACTTTATAAGGTATAAGAATCCTAGAGACAAAAATTATGAGCATAATAATTAGTTGAATGAGAAGCATTAAAACCCAAATTGCCTTTCACCCACAATAATTTGTTTTGTTCCTGATTACCTTTTTACATTTATCAAGCCCTATTTTCTTAGAAATCTCTTCATAAAAACCACAGTACATTTTGTTTTTAATTCTCTCACATGGGAAGGTAAAACTAAAACTTGAAGAAATGTAAAACATGAATTGTCAAAAAACTCAGCACATCACTGCATTACAATAAATACATACATTTTTTTTTTCTCTATGAGTAACACACAGTTTAGACAGAGGTTAGTATTAATAACTACTAGCAATGTGCATATTTTATGTACTATAATGCCTAACACTCCACTCAAAAAAATTCCGCAGATTCATCTCTCTCATTTAAAATATGTTTAAAACTTTCTAGGCCTGGCTGGTGGCTCAGTGGATAGGCACCAGCCTGCAAACCCAAAGGTCACTGGTTTGATTCCCCAGTCAAGGCACATAACCAGGTTGCAAGTCAGGTCTGCAAATCTGTAGCTAGCGGCCTTTTCCTCTAAAAGTAATGAATAAAATCTTTTACAAAGTAAATATAAAATAAAATGAAATATGTGTAAAACTTTCTAACATAAACCAAAACCACTCCAGCAATAATGCTTACCATATTAAAATCCAGGCACATTTATTCATAAAACCTGCAATGCACAGGCTACGCAATCAGTTAAATCCCTTGTAATTTAAATTCCACCACAGGACCTAAGATAACTCTTGGACTTGGACATGAGAATTAAATAACTTTATAAAGTTAAGATACTTAAAACAATAATGGCATGTTTTTGTAAAAGAAAGTTATAATGATTCAAACTTCTTTTCTATCTGGTGTCGAGTTGGGGAGGCATGAATACAGAGAGTCACTTATTTTTTCCCTTTGTTTATTTTCTGGCCCACAGCCAGTTAAGGCTGTAACTTAAGCCTGGGGAAATTGGTTGAGTAAATGGAGACAATGAACCAGGTGCAGTAGTGGAAGATGAGGAAGGCTGAAATTACAGAGTTAGTGAGGTGTGATTCTATTGTTTCAGATGTGGCTTCAGCTCCCACTGAGGGAGGCGGAACGTGCAAACACTTCATCAATCAAAATACTATTCCTGTGTATATGTTTGCATGTTAGTTTGTATTTCAAATGTCCTTCCATATGTAGGTATACCTATGAATAGCTATTTAAAGATTTTTCTATTTTGTTTTTGTCAGAGGTGTTGGATCACATTTATCTCTCTCTCTTTTTTTTTTTTTTTTTTTCTGTCTTACCATATCTGTTTGTGCAGTGATGGACAGCTTTGACAAACTAATTTTCAGAGCTTCTAATAAAAGGAAGAGCAGGGAGGCCTGTGCACAGGTTCCATTTCTGGGTCACTTACAAAGTTCTTTTGGTAAAGCCTTACACTTTTACTGCATCATTATCTACTATTTTTGTGCATAATTTAAAACTCATCTCAAGATAATTTGATAGATTGAGTATGACATATATTTTGTTCTCTGAATTTATAGCATGCCTCAAAAATGGTAGATTATATGACCCTTGCAAGCAAATAGTTGGCATTAACATGGTCTCAGTGCTCTGAAGGAATAGAGGCTGTTATTTTTGACTTCTGATCTTCTTTGCTTAGTATTTCAAAACATGTGAAATTCCTGATGTTGATCAAGCAACTTCACACATTGCCTTGGCAAATAGTGTGGTTTGGCATCCATCCTTCCTTATCTGTTACACTACGGCATTTCGTAGTACAGTTTACAGGATAGTTTTACATTTTTCTATATAAACCAATAAAACAATCAAAAGGACAAGTGACCTGAAAATTCTAAATAAATTTTAGAATAATGATATTGTATGTGTACATTAAAGGTATTAAATCATTGTTAAATAATGATGCAATTATCATTGAATCTGATATATTCTCTGAAATCTTCCGCTTTGAAAGGTCCCTCCACACTGTTGCCATTTAAACAAGGCTGAACTATTTCATCAATCTTGCATGCATCCTTGCCAGAAAACAACAGTTTATTTTATCTTGTTTACATAGGCATAAATTAAATATATAAAATTATTCAAAGAATTGCAATGCAGCCTAGAGGATCCAGCTTAGAAAAAGCCTATGAGTCCAGAAAAAAATGAATAATTTACACTTCTCTTAAAAGCAATGCCACCAACTTGGGACAAGTTCATGCAAATTCTTGAATACAAGTTTCCATTACTAGCCAATGATGCCTATTATACTCCAAATAATTGCTCATCACCCTCTGCCACTCATCAAAACAGTTAAGACATGTCCCCTATTTTCAACTTTAAAATTATCATTTTAAGTGGGTAATCCCCCAGGCAGAGACTAAGTTGTATATATTCTTAATTCACATGTATGTAAGAGTCTCCAGGAAAAAAAGACTTGGTTTGTGTTCAGAGTGACCACAAACTTGCCAAATGCCTGCTGCATATATTAAACTTTTCCAAAATATCACCAACTTATTTAATTTGACATTTCGACAAATCACTTTGTGATTTGTAAGACCAGTGATTTTAGTATTCTAAGTAAAACTTGCGCAGCCATAGATTGAGGAATATCTAAGTATGTACATCTTCTATCTAAAATTTTGAATCTAATGAAGTTAAGGGGCCCAGTGAAAGAGGAAAAAAGAGAGCATCTTACAAGGTTTAATGGGGTAAGCAGGAACTCATTTGCCTTTCTCACAGTGCCCCACATGCTCCTTAAACACCAGCCTTCTTCACTCTACTACTGGAGTCAATTCAAGCCTTCCTTCTTCTCTTTACCAACCCCACAGTTAGAATTCTGGATAAGAATGATCTTTCAAGGCTTAGAAATGGAACAACTTAAATGGCTGTCACTTTTTACTGCAAACACTATAATCAGATTTTTGCTTGATGTATCCTAGTTTTCAAACAAACATTTAGTATTATACTTGATCAATATTAATCCAGTTCATCATTACCATAGTTTGTCATCTATCCTTCCTCAAGGATACTAAAATCTATTAACCAACACAATATATCCTTGTGGACCAAGAAGTGTAATCTTGATTCAGCTCTTGCCTCTAGTTCATTTGTGCAGTTATTGGACTTCTGTCATTCCAAATCACTTGACTGACCAATTCTGTATATTAAATTTGTATAATTAACTTTAGCTTACTTGGGTAACTTGCATGCAGGTTCCAAAATTTACAGGTGAGTAGTGCCTTTTTCTCTTACCTCCATCATCACTAGTATATTTCTTTTCCCTGTAATGAAGATGATGTCCTCTAGGCTATGCTGTAGATAGCTGCATTAGAAGAGATAAAATCTCATAGTGGGTTTTAAGAACATGAAGAATGAAACCCCATTCTAAAACCTTCCTCTCTTTGGGCCTCATGTATTCTACCCAAACATTATGCCAAAAAAAATTCTGGTATCTCTACCTCATTTACCATAATCTATCTTTCAACTACACTTCAATAATTCATCTCAGGAAAATATTTGTACTGTATCCAGGTATCCTTGAAAGCTTATATTTGGAGATAAGATTTACTGTATTCATATCAATAAATGTTTTGTTAACCATCTTCATAACCACCTCTAGTACATAGAGGCTGTCCTGGCAAATACCTGCCTATTAGCCTGCTACATTAGATAGCTCATGTAATCTTTTGAATATAGGTATCCTAAGAGCAAGGGCTGTACTTTTTAACTTGGGTTATGATCAGATTTGGCTCTTATTTCTAACAGAGAGGGACTGAAGATTGCAGGTGAATATCCTGAAATCAAGAAAAATCATCAAAAACACTTACTCTGAGTGAATTCTTTGTACAATCTCAGAGAAAAGGTTTGCTGCTAACTTCAGGAAAGAAGATAACTTTTTATACCGTAGAGGATTTAGAAGAATGTGTGGGTTCAAACAACTCAGGCTCATTTATCTAGATACTCCCACTCTAGGTCTCACTGTTTTATACCTTTTCTACCCTTTGACACAGGAACCTATCATAGCTGAACATAGAATGTATGTTGAGGTGTTGCTATCATTATCCATGGTTTTAAGACTGACTTATCACAACTTCAGGATATGTGAGTCTCCTTGAAAACTGCTGTAGAAGCCCATTGGTTTTTCTAATTATCAGACTGATGAGTAATCTAGATCCAAAGTTCCATCCTGAACATCATTCAGGTTCATCAGAAAGCAGAATATGGGGGACATTTTGAGGCAATTTAATTCTAAAGATGAGGTTTGAAGTAAAAGTGCAGGAACCCGCAAGAGCTGATAGAAGGCTTCATTATCAACCAAGATGACAACTAATTGTAGTGGATCACTTAATATTTCTGGACTGTTCATAAGAACAATAAATGCAGTCTCAGAACTAACCTCCTGGGAGAATTTATTCACATCATCTTGTCTCATTAGTTTGAGAAAAGGACAAACTAACACATAGCAGAGGTTTTTTCAGATTTTATTTATTCATTTTTAGAGAGAAGGTAAGTAAGAAAGAGAGGGAGAGAAACATCAACATGCGGGAAATCCATCAACAACAGTTGCCTCTTGCATGCCACCAGCTGAAGACATGAACTGCAACCCAGGAACGTGCTCTGACTGGGAATAAAACTGGTGACATTTCAGTTCACAGGCTGGTGCTCAATTAACTGAGCCACACCAGCCAGGGTGATTTTTCTTTAACCAACTTAACCATGTTAAGTTCTTGTTGAACATACAAATTTTCTTTAATCATCCAACAAGGACTCTTCCTGAATATAAAAGAACAGTAAAACAAGACAAAAACAAGAATACTTCCAAATGTACACAGATTGATTAAAAATATATTTTGCAAGCACAAAAACATCACTCATCATGTCCTTCTTATAGCTCCTTTTGTAACAATAACCCTAGTGCTGCTCTGTGTCTTTTGCAATAACCATAAATAAAATAACAAATATCAAATTTTCAAATTGTCTCTGACTTCTTGGAGTACTCAATCCGCAACAACCAAAGTTGTTTGAATTGCCCACCAAATATCCTAACAGATGCCCAAAATTCTAAAAGTAAACCTATATTAGTCATGAATCTCCAGATAAATTGAACCAGAAGGGTAGATTAGTTATAGATGTAAATGTAATCTACCAGGCAAGGAGAATGAATTGGAATGCACATGTATAACAATGGGAGCTTCACTGTACTAGTCAGCAGGGGCAGTAGATGTTGTTCAGTGAGCATGTGTACTGTGTGGCATTCACATCCAAAATGACTGACCTAGTGGATGCAGATATGAATTTGCATCATATTTTGCATTAACCTTGAACATTCCTCCATGGAAATTATTCAGGTGAATCAGAAGGCCTCAGCTAATAGTGATTGGCAGCTTCATCACAGCAATACACCTACTCACGCATCATGTCCTATGCATTGTTTTTTGGCAAAACATCAAATCACTCAGGTGACTCAGCACCCCTACAGCCAATATTTGGTGTCCTGTGACTCCTGGCTTCCCCAAAACTAAAATCACTTTTGAAAGGAAAGAATTTTCAGACTGTTTTATTATTGATTTATTCTTGTTGTATTGCTGAGATTTCAGTATTATTGAGATTCAGGAAAATATGATGGGGCAGCTGATGATGATTGGGAGAACTGTGTGAGGTCCCAAAGTGCCTACTTTGAAGGAGACTGAGGTGTCATTGTCCTATATACAATGTTTCTTGTATTTTGTTTCTTGTTCAATAAATGTCTCTATTTTTCATATTACATAGCTGGATACCTTCTGGACAGATCATTCATATATAGTATATATGAAAGAATATATGTACTCTTTAGCTTCTCAATGGATTGGATGTTGCTCATCACATTGGTGAGAATTATATTGTCTCACGGACACATCTACATATAAGGTATAAGCATCTTTTAGCTTTGTTAATTAACATATAAAATTAACCATTAACAACCTCCTAACAACTCTTACTGAAAAGGTACCACATTTTTCATTGTTTTCAGCATTTACCAAAGCTTACTAAAACTATCTTTGACTGTAGATGTGCTCCCTACATTTTTTGCCTGGTTGGCATGAATATCTCTGAATTGCATATGACTAAACACTAAGTTGACTCCTATGCAGAACTCAACAGTATAGCTCCAGGGCAGGAAGCATCAAGGACATGAAGTAGGTACTATCAGGTGTGCTTATATGAATCTTTCTAGAGCTTGTAAAAACATGTTACCACAATAATAGAGATAGGAAACCAAATGGATTTGATGTAAAGTGTAAAATGTCTGATGCAATGAACAAACACAGCAAGGGAAGACTTCATTTGTAGTATAATGTGAAATGTGTTCTCGAAGTCTATCAACACTTATATATCTGAAACAGACTGGGAAAACTACATGAAGATGATTGCACAGCAAACATTTGAGATTATAAATACTAAATTTTAAGTATTTTGTAAACAGGTTAAATACACACATTAAATCCCTTTTATACACCCATCTGTGTTTTGGAAATCAGATTATACATTTAGATAAATATATATCCAGAACCGACTGATCCCTTTGCAGAAATTAGCTCAGCATATTGGGAAAAATTGAATTTGAACTGTAAAGAATGGTATCTAATTCATTGCAAGAGCTGAGATGGTCCTCAGGAGAAGAGGTGAGCTTTAGGCTTTATAGATGCTGGGAAATAACGGAAATTGCTCTCCAATGAGATTGGCTGCTAAAATAAACTGTTAAGATTTGTATAGCCCTATTGTCCTGTGAGCTCCAGGTACTTCACATTTTCTTTTCATATGTTTCCCTTGAGATCTGCCTTAATATTTAAACAAAAGAGCTGAGCAGGGATATTTTTGTTTTTTGGAAAAAACAACAATATTTTTTAAGAAGGTCCTTATGCCTGTTCCATTACAGAATTCTCCTCTTATAACAATATAAGCAGAACTATGTCCTTTTCCTCTTTTAATAAATACAATGTTTTATTCTTTACTTTTAGCATTTTTATTTTATAAAATGTTGGAAGACCAGTCATAACAATTTTAAGTGTGTATTTCTGGTTATTACAATAATATACTTCTTATTAATTTCAGGAGACAAGTTTTCTTCAGTTTACACCATATAATTGTAATAAAAATCACATTTAATAATCCCAGCTTTAAGTCAAATGTTTTGCTGTCTTCATTCATTCATGTACTCCTTTATTCACTCAGTAAACATTTATTGAAAATTTCTGTGCTGGGCACTATGCCAGATACTTGAAAACAGTCATAAATATGATACACTCAACCCCTGTTCTCATGAGGTTTATAATTTAATACCATTATGATTAAGAATCTCACAGCAAATATGAAAAAGGCTTTCTGTATTGGGCTGACCTTTACAGGATATTGAAAGGCAGTTTCAATATTGTCTGGAGCACTTAGGCATTTTCTTATGCAGGTGTGAGAGGAAGACCTTCATCAAGAAAAGCTGGTATTCTGTAGATGAAAAACAGTAATTCAATAATGGACATTCTAAAATGATGCTTTCTTACCATTATCACTTTGGTTTTTCATTTAGCAAATACTTAAAAGGGGTGAGTATATACAGTTGGAATGGCCTCTAAGTTGAAAGGGCTCTGAGAAAATGGACCTTGAACTTGAGTATGTAAGCCAGAGTGATTTCCCTATTTGTCTAATGGAAGCTATGGTCATTAATTAAAGCCACAATGCAGGGGAATGCCAAGATATTTTGAGGACTCAAGGGCTGAGTGATGGATGGCAGGGTAGTTGAGGAGCCATTTTGCCTCTCTGGTTAGACTGAGGGGTGGGTGGTGGTAGAGAAGATTGTGCAGAAAAAGCAATGAATGGAGTCCTAGCCAAGAGCTGGCTCACAGTGGGTCTTTCTGAATCAATGGGTACTACCTTGATCAATGGGTACTACAAAGGTGATTTCCTTCATCTCTGAATGTATGTTTGAATGGATATATTTGGTAGTCTGCCAAAAAATAAAATTGCCTTAATAATGTGGCCTGGGATGTCCCCTCTTACTCCCAGCTGCAGCAGCAAAGAAAAATTGATAGTGTATCCCTCAAAGAGTAGAGTGCAGTCCATCCTCTGGGAGGATGCTCAAATCCCCTTCCTTCTTATTCCTCCAGATGCTGGGAGCCTCTGGATGCTTTACAGATTAATCTTGCGGGGATTGTCCTCAGCCAAAGGGATCTGCCTTTGTCAGGGTCACAGACCCTTTCTAGGGGCAGCCTAGACACAATGGCTGGTCAATGATTCTGGCTCCATTTCTTCATCTAGGCGATTTTGCAGGGCCTTGCTCCTTTTGGAATCAGGTGAGGCCTATGCTGTAACTGAATCCCAATTAACCTCCCATTGACTCAGTCTGCTGCCTTTCCTTTTCTCCCAGATAAGGTACTGCAGCGCCCTCTACAGGAACCTTCCAAATGCCATCTTCCATCTCAAACACCCTTCCTCATCTTGGGCACCTCCATTTTCAGATATGCTTGCTACACAATGCGACTTTGTCTCATACCTCACTCTCCTTGCTGTCATTATATTTTCCTCTGTGCTACTGGAAGGGTAATTTTAAGTTGATTTGAGTTCAAAATTCTGTATTCTACTATACCTGACCTGTTATTGTCCCTATCAAAGGAATCCTTAATTTAAATATTAAGTTCTTTTCTATTTTATAATATTCGTTTTATTCTTTTATATTACCAAATTGCATTATCTGATGGAATTACACTTCCACCACTTATTTCTTTATTACCTCTTTATTTTACTGGCATTTTATGGTCATTTTTAACTTCTTTTCTAGTAGCTCCAACATTTGAATTTTTTGTATATCTGCTTCATTCTTCTTGTTCAATTATCGTTTATATTTTTATATCTGTTTCAACACCTTGTAATTATAAATATATGTTGTATACAGATGGTTCAGTTACGAGGACTTTATTCCTAAACACAGCAAAACAGAGATTTCACTACTTTTCAGATGCAGTGTTTCCTAGAGTTCGTTTTTTTCAGACTTTTGATTGAGTTCCTGGCAGATTTCTACATCTTCTGCTCTGAAAGTTCTGCTTTTTAGAGATGTTTGTGTCTAACCTCAAATAAGTTCAAACTCTGACAAAAGTCCTAAAGGAGAGACCTCTCCCTACCATTATTTATCTCCCAAGCCCTGCAAGTTTAGTAAAATATTTTACTTTTTCATTTCAATCATATAGTCTCCTGTGTTATCCAAGTAGTCAACAAATACACAAGAAAGGAAAAATGACAGAAAATTACAAGACATTCTAAAAATATACACTTGTTATGTCAGCTCACTCAGGCTTCAAAAAATAATGCTGAGTCTTCATTTTCTTAGTAGAGTCTTTATTTTTGCTTGTAACAAACTTAAATTTAGCCTAGCTAGCATAAGACTTGACAAATAGCATTTATAGAAATAAATCTCAAATCAAGGTAGATCAGGTTCTTCTTTTATTGATATTTAACTTATCCTCTTGGCTTCTGAGGATTTCAAATATTTTCACATGTATAATTTTTATTTATTTTATTTCATTCTTATTTATTATTCTTAGAGAGAGGGAAGGAAGAGAGGCAGAGAGGGAGAGGGACATCAATGTATGGTTACCTTTCACCTGTCTTCAGGAATGAACCTGGCTGGAGTCCTGGCTTGCAACCTGATTATGTGCCCTGGCTAGGAATTGAAACCAGTGACCTTTGGGTTTGCAGGCTGATGTCTTATCCACTGTGCCACCAGCCAGGGTACATGTATAATTTTAAATGTATCCCTTTATTTGTAGCTACTTAGTAGAATTGATGGTATATTGATACTTACTGTTATCTACCAGGAAATAGATTCTATCAATTGTGGTACATATCATTTTGATTTTAACTTTTGTTACTTGCACATATATTTGTAGGATCTAAGTACAGATGGATTGCTCCAGGTTAGGCTAATTTTGTCAGAAGTCAAAAGGTTGTGCATGTCTATTGATGTTGAGTTATATACAATATCTTCAACAACACTGACCTCTTAATAAAGGTAGAAATTACAATAAATCATATAAGACTTAAAGTCCAATTCAACATTAATAATGACATAGTCTACAAGTAGCTTGAATTAAATAAAGCAAACATAATTTATCTAATTAAACATGATTGATACAATCATTTTCTCAACATATTTTACATAAGGTAAAATGCACTTTAATGAACAAAAGAGAAATTAATGAAAGAACTGACTTAATAATAAAATTAATTTAAAGTTGTACCTTAATTATAATCTTGGAAGTCTGAGTTTTTAAGAATAGAAATATTTTATACTTTGATAAAATATATGTGAAACATAAAATCACAAAACCGTAAAACAATATGTTAAAGTGAGAAATGAAAATAAATATAAAAATGTGAGTTGAAATAAAATGTAATAAGCTAAAGAGTGAAAAAATTATAGAAAATGGGTAATATCAAAATTATTTTATTATAGTATTAAAAGAAATAAGACTTTGAAAATCTGATGAAGGTAAATTGAAATTGGAAAGTAATACAATGTTGGAAAGGAAGTGGAAAATTAAAATATGCAAATAGGTTAAAGCAAAATTCAAGAAAAAACCTTGCAGAATAATTCCAATACTGTTAAAAATGTGTTGATTCTGTAAGCTTTTCAGAAAAAAATTTGTTTGAAGATTTTCTTTATTATTCTTAGAGAGGAGGGCAGGGAGAGAAGCAGAGAGGGAGCCGAACGTCAATGTATGGCTGTCTTTCACCTGCCTCCAGCTACAGAGCTGGCTGGAGACCTGGCTTGCAAGTTGGTGATGCGCCCTGACTGGGAATTGAGCCAGCGACCTTTGGGTTTGCAGGCCGGCACCTTATTCACTGTGCCACCAGCCAGGGCACTTTTCAGAAAATTTGTAGTGCCAAAATATACCTGACTAGAATTATAAATATTAACAAAACATTTACTCAGACATGAATATTTAAATTAAATGAAATTAAATAAGAAAGATACTGCCCTGGTTGGTGTGACTCAGTGGATTGGTGCTGGGCTACAAACCCAAAGGTCACAGGTTCGATTCCCAGCCAGGGCACATAACAAGGTTGCAAACCAGGTCTCAAGTCAGGTCTGTGGCTGGAAGCAGGTGAAACACAACCATACATTGATGTCTCTCTCCCTCTCTACCTCTCTCCCTTCCCCTCTTTCTAAAAAATAATTAAATAAAATATTTTTTAAAAATCCATTTACCAATAGTTCCAATAAGACATAAATGAAAAAAATATAAATAATCTAGAATACTGTTTTTATAAAGAATATTATGTCTTAACTACCAAAAATTTTAATCATTCTTACAATTAGACAAAATAGTTTTATATTTATATTACATATAAAGATATACACATGCATTTGAAAGAATTACTATCTTTATTTAAAATTATATTATATGGTATAATCTTTAATCTCAGAAATTCAATATGTAATGCATGGAATTTATAAGTGATTTAAATATTAACAATATCTAATTTTTAAAAAATGGGAAAAATGAACACCTTTAGAATAAATGTAACAAAGTAATAGGACCTATGTGAAAAAAACAGTACTTTTTATTGAAAGATATAAAACTTTATGAAATATAATAAAATAAGATCTGAGTTGATGCATAGATAATTATATTCTGAAGATAACCTAAAGTAATAAAAATGTCACTTTTCTTAAATTAATTGTGAATGTAATAAGTTTCCAATCACATGTTATTTGCTTTTATAACTAGTAAATTTAGATTAAATTATTATCAAAGAAAAAAATGGCTGAAAATTACAGAGAATTATAAGGTGTTCCTTTTCTTCTCCAATATTAAAACTTATTTAGAGAATGTTAAAATCCAATGCTTGAGAATTTTATAATGCCAACATTTATTTGAAAATAGTAGAAAGCCTTAACAGAACATTCACTCAGAGATTAACATTAGATAAAATAACACTATATTTAAATCAGTTTATATCTAAAGTTTAACAAAGCTCTATATGTAATATAAATTCTATGCTATTCCTGCTATTATTGGCCAAAGGGACAGATTAAAACCTCTCCTTCATATATTGTCTGAATCTTAATTCCAAAAGCTATTAGACAAATTAACAAAATAAAATACCACATTTGATAAAATGAATTTCATGAAGAAACAACACAAATTATTGGAAATATTTGGTAAAATTTAATATGAATTTTTTGACAGTTTAATAAAGGTTTAACATTATGCAGGATGCAAAAGGAGAAAGCAGTAACAGATAACAATAGAGAAGCTTTCAATTGGTATCTTTGGAAAGTTATTATTCTCCCTCTCTCAGATTGAGCTGTGGATGTGTTTGGTAGAAATGATAAAACTTCGAGAGATGAGAAGTTTATGCATCCTGTCCCCTTTCAGAGCCCTTGGATGCAGCATGTCTCATGGATCTCACTGACCACCCTAAAATGACAAGTCTTCCAGACATAATGGTGTTGGTGTGTACAGATCATCAGAAAAGGCTTGTCACAAACCTTCACATTTACCAAAGACCCAGAACAACAGGAAAGGTCAGAAATATTTCCCTCATCCCCAACTTTAGCCTCAAGAAAGATCAGAAGCCCAGTTGAGAGAGAGCCAATGGACCTTTAGCCATGTGGATAAAAAGAGCACAAGCCTGTGTGGAAATCGGAAATTTATGCTGATTTTAAGGGTGGACTTTCACTTCTCAATGGCTGTTAATATTGGGTAAACTCACAGCTCTTAAACTTCAGATAACGTTCAGAAACCTGTTGGACATTTGCTCTGGTCTAAATTTGTGCGCACCCCCCCCCCCCCAAGAATTTACATGTTGGGGTCCCAGTGTCCAATGTGATGTCATTGAGGTTGGGCCTTTGGAAGGTGATTAGATCATGCAAATGAGGCCCTCATGAATAGGATTAGCTCTCTTATGAAGGAAACCCCTTAGGACACCCCAACCCCTTCCACTATGTGAAGATAACACAGAGAAATCAATAGCTTGGAAGAGGGTGCTCACCAGGAGCCAACCATGCTGCCTTCTATGGCTAGAACCTCCAGCCTCCAAACTGTGAGAAAGGAATTTCTGTTGTTTTCAGCCAACCAGTCATGGTATTTTGTCATGTAACAGTCTCAATGAATTAAGATACCATTCTAAACAAATATTAAGTTTGGTATACGAAAATTGAGAAAGGTGCATGTTGGTACATTTAACTTTGTATTAATATAATTTATGAAACTAGCAAAACTAGAAAGAAATAATGAACACATGTTGTCTCTTTCAACTTATTTTTGTCTAGTTGGTACTCTTCTGTATTTTCCACAATGTTCTGCATTATATACAATGTGGTATTTATTCATTCATTCATGTTTAATGCTTTTTCAAAAATTCACTTTTATTTAGCAAAAACCTTGTGAGATTCTGTACTAGGGATTGCATCCATTAATCAAAGTTTCTTAAGCTATGTAAATAAGGCATAGCTGTTTTCATAAATAATGTTCTTGATCATACATTACAAAATTAAACACTACTAATGACAGTGAAACAGGCTCATGAAGGAATAGTCAAATCATGCTCCACAAACAAAGTTCAATATCATTTGTAGATCATGCTATTGAACATGAAGAATATATTCTCTGAGTTTGTATAAGCCTAAATTTTTAGTTTCAATAGTGTTGATGATTGATACAACTTGAACTGAACTACATAAGATGGGGATATGTATACAGAAGCACTTATGTATGTGGAAGGAAGGGCTATTTATTGTCAATTCACTATTATGTTTCATCTGTTAAAGTAAACTAACATACCTTTTTTAAATGTTACAAAACAAACAATTGCATTATCAGTAAGATAGCAATGTCTCTCAACTCCCATCCTTCAGAACTAAAAGGCATATGCAGATTAGTAAAGTGTCCCTATTTCCCACTGGATTCCAGACACTAATGCTTTTTACATGTTGATGAGAGAGCTTCCTACACACAAACACAGAGCTATTTGGGTAACTAGATATGATTTTAAAATGTGTGCATGTAGTCACCTGCCATAGACCGAGAACTTTTCCCTGACTCATGTGGCTCAGTAGATTGAGCACCAGCCTGCGAACCCAAGGGTCACTGGTTCGATTACCAATCAGGGCACATACCCAGGTTGCAAGCCAGGTCTCCAGCCAGGTCCCCAGCTAGAGGCAGGTGGAAGGCAACCATATATTGATGTTTCTCTCCCTTTTTTCCTCCTTTCTTCCCCTCTTTCTAAAAATAATGAAAAAAATATTAAATTAAATTAAAATAAATGTTAATAAATAAATAATGTAAAATATGTAGATAAACACCCTTATTATTTTATTTCTCCAAATATTTCTATTTCTATTATTTATTATACCCTTATGAATTTTCATTAAATAAAGTCAACAGTAAAAGAAACTTTACTAAAGACAGAGTCACTTGGAATATTTTGATTACTAGATTTCCAGCTGTCATCTAAAATGATATCAATATAGAGTATTAAATATGCACATATGCATATGTTCTAAAATATAATCTTTATACACACCATATATGAGGTTTGTTCAAAAGGTATCCAGCCATGTAATATGAAAATTAGAGACATTTGTTGAAGAAGATACAAGATACCAAAGCATTGTACACAGGAAATGATGACTCAGTCCCCTTCAAAGTAGGCACCTTAGGACCTCACACAGTTCTCCCCATCACGACCAGCTGCCCCATAATTTTTTTTCTGAATCTCATTGATGGTCGAAAATCTCTTTCCTTTCAAAGGTAATTTTAGTGTTGGGAAAAGTCAGAAATTGCAGGCCACCAAATCAGGCGGAAAGGGGGGCTGAGTCACCTAGGTTGTGTAATGCTTTATCTAAAAATTATGCGTGACATGCTGCATGAGTGGGCGTGTTGTTGTGAAGAAGCTGCCAATCACAAGCCCCACAGCTGCAGCCTTCTGAATCACCCAAATAGATTCCGTGGAGAAATGTTCAAGCTTACCACAAAATTTGATGCAGATTTATTGCTCTACTCGCTCAGTCATTTGGAATGCAATGTCCACACAGTACACATGCTCACTCAGCAGTGTCTACCACCCCCACTGACTAGTACAGTGAAGTCATCATTGTTTTCACAAATGTGCCTTCTAGTCCACTCTCCCTACCTTCCAGGTAACATCAATGTTGCACAAGCCATTCTCCATATATTAGCAACGGCTGGACTGTTTCTAGACAGGCCTCATAATCTGTTTTACTCAAAAAGCTATAAACTCAAGGCTTAATGCTATGTAAGTGAATCATTGCCATATTTTATCAATCCATACAATTGCTCTTTAATAAACTTGTTTGATTACAGAGCAGTTTTAAGTAATTTTTATGGCTCAATGAAACACCAGACTGTTTCATCTTTATGTAGCGGAACCCACATTTTCTTGGAAGTCTAGAAATAAACCCCTGGTGGTTGATGGAAATGCAGGCCTACTTTGCCAGTATTTTAGATAGATAACCAACTGTTGGCAAATGCACACGTGTGGCTGGAAGAGATATTTCCATCTGACTTTCACTTGTATTGCTTCATGTAAATATTGGCAATACTTCAAAGGAGAATTGTGACAGGTTCCTGCTCAGTAAAAGGGAAAGATGATTGTCTCTGGCTACCTGGCACTCTCAACTCTGACAATGTTTTCCCTTGAGAAAACAGATATTGTGAAAAGAAATATCCCAAAGTTTCAAAATTTGGAAGGCAGAAAGGACCATTGGTAGGCAAAAATTACAGGGAAGGATTTGACATGAAATGTAACTCAACAAAGTCAGAGTGGCCCTGTGCCCCTGAGCTCATTAATAATGGGCCCAAAGCTCTATGCCTGCAATGTCTTATCTAGTAGCAAGCTTCTGCACTTCAAGACATTGTCCTAATAAAACTTTCTACAAATCCTAGACCTGGCTGAGTCCTCACCATCTCAATAGTAAATCATGCCAGCTTTGTGTCTTCTTGTTTTAGACCTGGCAGTGTAATTAAACACGAATCACATTTTGGGAACCACAGAAGGACACAGTATTCTTGAAATTCAGGTTTACTGCTATTTCTGGTAGATTCCAGGAGTCTAATTCATCCAAATGTCCAATAATTAGCCAGCAGGGACATTGCCTAGGGTTCTATCATGAAGTTTCTGTCTCTCAAATTTCTTGCTTGAATTAAAAGATGCGGTAGGAATGGTTTTCTTATGCCTTCTTAGTCCTTTAATAGAACAGGAGAAATTAAGTTTCTTCCTGCAATCTAAGTATGGTTCCACTGCCTTCTATTCACTCTAAGTATTCTATCTCTTTGTTTAGAACCAGACTCTGTTCAGTTGAGACAGGCAGGTCAGCATGAAAAGCAAGAGAGGCATATAATCTGAACTATAAAAAGAACACGGTAAACTTTCATAATCATTGCATTGCATAAACATACCTCTGCCCCATTTGTTAATGTTGAACACATATACTATACAAATAAGTACTAAATATAGAAATGTAACACACCAGAAACACACATTTTATCTTTTGAATATGTAGCTCCCAAAATGTTTACTCCTGATTCTTTTTTGAGGAACTCAAGAAGAAATGCTGAGATTAAGAGGCGCTCATTAAACTGTAACATGGCTGACAAAATAAAAGCCCCAAATAAAGAGATCTTCAAGAACACAAAGAAAGCAAGGGTATCGATGCCCACATTCAATTACGGTACTATAAAGATCCCTCCCTTTGGGAGAACCTATTATTTTTCAAAGTAATGCGGAGTCTCAGCAGGTGCCATAGTAGTGGGCTGTGCAAACTGTATCTCCACGGAAGTTGAGTAATTATTCAGACCAGTCAGACTCCATGCTTGCTTGACAGCTGAGTTAGCATTCACCACATCACTTCAGATTGTTTGCTGATCTTGTTGTGAAGATCGTGACATTCATTACTGGGGCTAAACCCTTCATTACACAGTTTGTCAAAGTCCTCAAGTAATACAGTATTTGAAACAGAACAAGCAGAATTAGTTTCCTACGGGGAGCTCTTAGGAGCAAAAAGAAAAATAGAAGAAGAAAGAGAGAGATATTAAATAAATATATAAAGAAAGAAAGGATTTCTAAAATACATGTTAGTTTGTCACTATATAGTGATAGCTTTTCTTTTACCCACATGTCAGTCAGATCAGGAATGTACACAATATAAAAGAATACTCAGCTCCCTTTCGACAATACTGTAGCTTCGCAAGTTCACTTTTGCAGAATGCTACCATACAATCAAATAATGTCTATTGTTTGTACTGATATTTTGTTTGCTTACAACTGACATATGGCTTAAGAAAACATGGAGCAATGTTGAAATGAGACATTAATTACCATATAGGTCTCCTAAAATAGCCACTTTATTTCAGTGTGTCTTTTGGTAAATATCATTTTAGCATAACACCAATGAAGTTGTAAGAGTAAAAAAAAAATCATAAAGCATTAGATAGAATTATTGATGACTAGAAATTTCTGTATTTTATTGAAGTATAGTTGGATCTAAAAAAAAATAAAATTTCTAATTTCTAGGAGGAATTTTGGAGATTCCTTCCTGTTGGTTAAGCATGTTCACTTTGTCCTCTACTTAAAACCTGTGTAGCAAACTGTATAGGCCTTTGTTCATGATTTTTAAGTAAACACAAATTCAAAGCACCTTGGCAGCCTCTGAGGGACAGAGTATTTAATTTATATCAAGTGCACTCAAAGCCAAGAAAACCAACCTACATTGTAGACAATGATTTATTACTTTACCTCCCAGATGACTCATGACTCCTTGAATTGCCTTGATTATCCAGGGCAATCAAAAGACATTGTAGCCTGGCCACTAGCTTGATGTCTCCCTCTCTCTGAATGGATTTGCTAATTATTTTGTTTTCTTTCTCTTAATCAAGATTTATTTATCACTTTGCATCGTAAGCTTCACCCCATAAATTTCACGCTTTCTTCAGCTCTTCATTTTTGAGAGAAATTTCCAGGGGCTATTTTTTTCTGCCTCAAGCAAGTCTTCATTCCCTACCTTCATTGGTGACTGTTCTTTCCTGTGCCAATATTCTCCAGGAGCACAGTCTCCAAATTTAACTTGAGTAGTCATCTTGGCTTCTTCCCCTCTCTCTTCCTGGAATTTATATAGAACAATTTATTTATAAATTGTACGTCATTATTTATTCCCTGAAGGAAAATGGAGAATAAGAAAGTCAATTGACCTAGAAGAGATAACAAATCTGAAACCAAACTATGATTTGAATCTATCAGGTTGCCTGGGTGGTACACGAGGGCCTGTGAGTGAGTGTGTGTGTGTGTGTGTGTGTGTGTGTGTGTGTGTGTGTATGTGTGTGTAATTGCTGTATGAACAGGAACCAATACATTCTTCTTTTCTTTTATTTTTTTTTTTTCCAAAATTTCCTAGTTATTAGTCATATAAAGTCTTGGGTTCCTCTACAACAGGTATGCTTTTTTTTTTTCCTGGTCTGGTGTTCTTTATTCCTACAACTTAATTTCAAACACTATATAATAGACCAGCTTTTATGAGAACTTGACTTTTACAATTCAGCCATTTCTGCTTTAAAGGTATGCAGATTTTACAAATAATTTGAGCCCCCTGCAGTTACCAATTATTACAGTTTACATGATTTAAATTCCACTGTAGACCTCAGCTTTCCGTAGGGAGAGAGGGAATAGAGGGTTTCTTCTTTGGCATTTTGAGCCCAGCCCAGCGTCACCCAGGGAAGAGATCATCAGAGCTGAAGAAAGTTGCTTCAGTCTCAGGAGAAAAAATCCCCTTCTAATTGAGCCACTATTCCAATAGCAACAACATGTTTGAGAATGAGTTCTTCTGTTTTAAATCCTGAGTGACTGTAGACTAGGTGTGAGCAGTCATGATGCAAAGTACTCCTTAGAGCAAAAAGAAAGAAATGCTGAACAGAAAACTCTCTAGCTGTCTGTCACTCAAAACCTGCTCCTTGTAATAAAATAGAAATGTGCCTGAAAGTTTCAGTATCAAATTTCCTATTTGAATATATTACATGTATAATTCAACGGCTCCTCCCATTTTTTGTAATCTGATATCAAAAAGTAGAAATGCCCCTCTTGTCTGCTAATGAACAAATTAAATGCTTGGATTATAGTTCCTCAACTTTAGAATGATATTAAAAATTAGCCCTGGCTGGTGGCACAGTAGATAAGGTGCCATCTTTCAAACCCAAAGATTGCTGGTTTGATTCCCCAGCCAGGACACATAACCAGGTTGCAAGCCAGGTCTCCAGCCAGGGTCCGTAGCTGGAGGCAGGTGAAAGGCAACCATACATTGATGTCTCTCTTCCTCTTTCCCTCTCCCTTTTTTCCTCTCTCTAAAACTAATAAATAAAATCTTTAAAAGACAAAAAAAGAATGATATTAAAAATTACACAGTGATACCCCCATACTTGTCTTTAATTCAACACTCATGATGAGTGTTGAAAACTGAAGAATTAAGCATTTTCTCTTGCCAGGTGTCATTGTGGCTCATGGAACTTCTAGCAAGTGTGAGTCCAGAGCAACTACCAGTGGTGAAATTTTTTTTTTCTCATCAAAATGTGACAAGCACAGGGTTTTATGAGTTCTGAAGCTGACGAGTAGCAAGGTAAGAGTGTATACAACAACTTGGTCTTCTCAGCCCTCACTGTAATTCTGTATCTTATCCACAACAGTCACCACATGACATTGTCCAGCTAGAGCATAAACGCTTCCAATGATGTACATTGTCTTTCCAACAGTGACATAGAGTCATGGTGAGTGGCCTATTATTTCAGGAAAAGAGCATAGTAAAGAAGGTGTGATTGGGAAGCAGTGCTCCATATGATTCACACAAATCATTTTGATCAGTTTTGAAAAAAATAATGATGAGGACTTCCTTAGAGAAATCAGCTCTTTCATCATAAGTGATGGTCACCATTCAGATTTAATTAATACTTGGAATTATTGTGGGTCCTTCCCACGATTGTTCCCTCTTCTGTCTTATCTCATGGCCAGGACACTTTCAGAGTCAATAATTGATGTATTTTCTGGTTCATTCAATGCTGAACCTCTCTTTTGTAGCGGGCAATGTGATACAGGTATTGGCAGTGACGAGCAAGTAAAATTTAGAATGCTTATGTAGTGCTTCCAATTTTTTTTTTTAAATAAAACATAACTCTCTAAGGTAGTCTCTCATAAAATCTCTTAATTTATTTTATATAAATCCCAATCAAATTGCTCTGGATTCTATTAGATATAATAAAAGCCCATTTGTGTGATAAAGCAAATAACACTTATTCAAAATATATAAAACAGTTCAAATAAACAGGAACTTTTCATATATTGAATCGTTTTCATCAAAATTCAGTGCTTTCCTTAATCACTCAGTTACAATAAATGAGATTTGTGGATTATTAAACCAATATATTAAGGTGATATTCTGGTGAAATTACATACTTTTAAAAATAATTTTCTGTGTCGTTTCTAGGTGTGCTCAAGCCATTTATGATACTTGCACTTTCAATTTATTAAATTTAGCCCTTTATTTAAGAACCAGCTTAAAAGTCAGCATGTCCATTAAGTTTTTTCTACCTATAGGTATAACAGCACCTAAATCTTTTAAAGACTTAGTAATTTTAAAGAATTAAGTGCCATTGATTTCACAAGACATCATCATCATCATCATCATCGTCATGCAACTATCTTCATTTTCCATAATTATGCCTTATAGTGCAGTTAATTAGGAGTTTATTATCTCTGATGTTTATCAAAAACTTGAATATCCAGTGGTTTATGCTGCTGAAGTTTTAACTTTTGTGATCAAAATATATCTTATAATTAGCACTCAGTTATGTGCAGATTTCATTCATATAATATCTTAATATTTTATTTGAGCCATCATAATTTGAGCATTATTACTGCTGTGTTTGCTTGTCTTTATTCTGAAGTCTAAAATAATCAGATGAACTCTACAGCATATTTTAAAAGAGGACTCATTCTCTATCTAAAATAGAATTACATGCATAACTGAATACTATGAATAGATTAAACATTCTTTCTGCTAGGGATCATTTATGTGATTTCATAAAATGAGCATGGCTTTTCAACTAGAATATAAAGAATTCATATTTTGAAAATATTTTCTGCAGATATAAGGTGATAGAAGTGTTTGAGAACAAAGAATAAAATAACATGCTAATTCCTGTCACAAAATATCTTCTTTTTTAAATACATTTTTTTAATTTACATTGTATTCTAATAAAACTATTGTTTGTCTTGTTTTTAAGATTTTTGGCCTCCGAACTTAAGTAAAAGTATTTTTTGGCTTTTCTGATATTGTTATTTAATAGTTATTACAAACCCATATCTCTGGAAAGAAAAGTCCAATAATGCACACAACTGCTGTGCCTAAAGTGCTTATAAAATGAGGAGAAAAATGCCATGGGAAACAGGCATGAAGTAACACCAGACACATATAGTTTGATATTTTTTACCACGGAGATTTCTAAGCCTCATTTTCAATGGCAAGTAATGAATTCTGTTGATTTTGTACAACGTAGATTTATAGTTGTGCTGATGCTAGCTGAAGGATAACCTATTACCCAATAACTTTGTTCTTTCCAGAGGGAGTAAAAAAATCATTTTACAGGATCCATTTCTTATTTCATATACAAACAAAGGGTTAAGTTCAGAGACTGTAATACTACTTTTTCTCCCCCCTTTTAAAAACATTCTCAGGATCCAGCAACTGCATTTCACCTGCTCTCAATCACTCTACATTTTACATTACCTCATGTGTTGGTACATGAAGCAGGAGACATTATAGTTCTATATTTTAAAGTGTCCCAGGGGTAGGGCTAAAAAGGGTAAAGAAAAATAGCTTGCTTTTAGAAGATTTCAGTTTTTCCATGTATTGTGCTTTTCATTCTTGAAAGGTAATTGGGTTCCATGAGGAATTTGGCACACTGACAGAAAATAATAAAACTCATTAATGAGCTAGACTATTAAGGAATGATACTTATTGAAAAACCTGCTTCCGGCTGAGCTGCTGAAGTGCACACACCTGTGCTTGGAAGATGTGTTTTCTATGTGGTACTTGGGCATACAAAGGAATGCCTCACGTTTCTATTTGATAGTATGCAGAATACAATAGAGAACACTTAAACATGTAAAATGAAATGAAATGAGATCCCATTGTTTCTAGTGATTATTAGTGCTCCACTTAAAATCAACTTTTATTGCTAACATACGTGGGCCTACTGAAAATGAACTATTGTTGCAAGATCTATCACTCACAACCCTACATTTATTTAGAGGTATTAGTTGAATAAAAATAGCCTGACTCGTATCTTTTCAAAAGACAGCTGTAAGAAGTGAAAGTCATAAGACAATAGATATAAATGTGTAACATTCAAGTACATAGAGTCATTCAGTGCATTGCCTTCTGATTTGTCTTCTCTTTTGGGAAGTAAGTCCTTGGGTGATTCAGAACTTCTCTTGATGCCTTTGCTGAAGTCCAGTCCAAAACCTAAGCTGAGCAGCAAGAAGAAGGATATAATGCAAGTGTTTGATTTCAAATGAGGTGGAGCAGTGTTTCAATGCTGCCTTTTGGGCAAACACTGTCCTTGGGAAAAGTTTAACTTGGTGGGTCTTTCTTCCCTTTTAGTCATGGCTTCCTTGTTGGGGTTATGTTGTCTCTCAAGGCTTTGACTTAAATCTCTAGAAGAGCCCCATTATAAGGCAAAATACTTTATATTCTTAAACCTGCTGCATTTCTAGTCCTTATTTGCTGCGTAACACTTAGAGAAGGGGAGGAGGAGATAGAGAAAGAAGAAGGAGAAGAAGGGAAAAAGAAAGGAGGGAGAGAAGGGTGGGAAAGGAAAGGAAAGTGAATGAGCATATACTCTGGGACCTTCTCCAGTATTGTGCCTTTGTGCCTTTATACATTTATTCTTTGTTACAAAGCACGCCCAGCCATGTAACATTTCTGTTTTGGAAGGAGAAAGCACTGACTATCTGCTGACTACATTAAAATAAATTCTACTGCCCTTACTGAAAGTGGAAAGAGTTAGTCTTGCATTTAGTTAAAAACATGTCAATTTTAGAATAATTACAGAGCTAATATTAGTTCATATAGGAAAATATTCAAAGCCATGTAATAGATAAACATGTAGAAATATAATTATGTCAAGTACCATGACAATAGTTCTATAGGTTTATACTATCTCCCCACTCACTCTAGCTATACACATTGCATAGATTAACATTCTTAAAAACCAAAAATAAATATTTCTTTGTAGTTCTTTAATAAATGTTGAACCAAAATATATAATTTTAGCAATCGAGTTAAATCAAGTGTCTGGTCTAAAAACTGACACCAACCTGTTCCTTAAAAATGGGGAAATATTTTCATCTTTCCAGACCTCTTTCTTTACTATTTTGTCAATTAAAAAATCATATGAATTTTACAGATTGAACCTTATTTTTGTAGTGCTTACAATAAGATAAATTCCTAATGTATTACTCAAGATAGAACACAATAGCATCAGCTCCCACTAGTGTTTTTCAATGATAGAACTTTGTGATGTCAGATAAAGAGTAAAACATGCAAGCTAGAATCAAATGACACAGAAGAAGTGACGGTAGTAAATTGTGTGTGTAAGCATTTGTATATTTGTGTGTGTGAGAGAGAGATAAGTTAGAATCAAGAAAGGATGACAGTGGAAACATGAGACAGTAAATAAGGGTACATGAGAGAATAAGAACATTCTATGACCCCATGTGTAAAGATTATAAAGGCAAGCAAATGGCATTATGACAAAATATATAAATATATCTGTCTTATCATGGAAATGTAACGACTCAGAACAGCTTTGGGATTTCATTCATTTTAACCAAGCTACATAAATGAAATATTAGTATAATTTAAATTGATTAATAAAATTATTTATTTGAAATTTGGCATATAGATGCATTGCTAAACTTGAAGTATATATTGTTTAAAGGGATTCATTGAGCATCAACCCTTTAAAGTAAAAAGGTGTCATTTTCTCTCCATTTAGTATGCTAATAAAGTATAAATCACATCCCTTTTACCTTTTACAGTTCTATGTTATAGAGACTTTGTTGGTCACGTTAATTTTAGCCTTTTGCTGATAGTGTATAATCATATTTTGACCTATGACACTGATTAAACATTGGATATTATATACTAGTGTATATACGAGGGAGTCTTTGTGGTGATGCAGTGCTAATGGGTGTAATACTGTTATGAAGCCACAAGTCTAGAAATTGGTTTCTTGATTAACTAGAAACTTGATCTAAAGTTCATGAAGTTCAAGTGTGCAGAATCCAAGATTTAAATATAATAGTGACTTTCAACTGAAGGTAAAACGGTGGAAACGCATTACCTAAGAATAACAAATGACATGAAATAAATTACTCTGCACCACCTAGCATGTTAATCAAATGGCGGAATGCCAGCTGCCTAACCTCTGGTGTAGTAGAATATGGTGTGCCTTCCAGTGGGTGTGCTGACGGCCCTTGCTGGAAAATGTAAAGGCCTTCTGGAGCCCGTATCACCACAGATTACTCCCACAGGGGCCAGTGTGGTAGAGTAAAAGCTTGGAAAACAAGAATCGTCCCTTTCTCGGAAATAAGAATGATGAATCTGGTGGGAGAAGGGAGGAAGTTAAAAAGATGTGGGCAGAGATCTCACAGCCTGAAAGCTCTTTGTGTTTCCAGGGGGCCCTCTGGGGAATCCACCAGGGGAAGCTCTGAATCACTTTTCTGGTGTAAATCTTTGGGGAAATGCCAGATGATTCTGAGAAATACAAGTGAAGAGAAATTTTTCTCTCCTTGTAACATTTCAGCAAAGTTTGAAATCTCATTTTCCATTTTTCAGAGCAGATCATTGCTGTGGTTCCTGAAGGTTCAGGAACAAGGATGGTTTATTAAGGGAGAGACTCTGTCAACAGTATCTCAGACAGGAAGGCAAGAAAGAGGATCTGTTAGAAGATAGAAACTGAAAAATGTTAGGAGAGAAAAGAATACATAAACTGAATCTGTAGAAAAACAGTTGCTGAAAAAACATGTGGAACAACTAAGTCAAGATATCAGTTAGAGAATTAGCAAATGGGAGTAGAAGAGAAAAGAGAAGGAAAGGTTTTTTTTGTTTGTTTGTTTGTTTGTTTTTTAAGAAGTAGCAACATGGCCTGGTAATTTTCTTCCTAAAACATTTCAAAGAAAAAGGACACCTGTATAATATCTTCTGAATCTAATTATAACCTGACAGATTGCAAAAATGTGTTCATGAGGCCACTTTTATTTTAAAACATAAATGGAAACACCTTGGCTGGTGGCACAGTGGATAAGGCACAGGCCTGCGAACCCAAAGGTCGCAGGTTCGATTCCCTGCCAGGGCACATAAGGAGGTTGCAAGCCAGGTCTCCAGCCAGGTCTGTAGCTGGAGGCAGGTGAAAGACAACCTTATGTTGCTGTCTCCCTCCCTCTCTGCCTCTCTCCCTTCACCTTTCTCTAACAATAATAAGTAAAATGTTTAAAAAGTAAAAATTAAAAAAATAAAACATAAATGGAAAAAATGTCAATATTCATTAGTATTTGCTGTTATTTAACAATAGCTAAGATCAAGTAAAATAATGGTAAAACAAGAAGTGTCTGGAAATGGAGAGGAGGAGAATAAAGAAACTGGTTAGTGGGCTTCTAAGTGAATTATAGTAGAGTCCCATACTCAAGGTCACGGTCGGTTGAAACATTAACGCATGGTCTTTAAGGGAACAATAGAGACTATTTCAACAATGATCCACTAGTTCGTAATCCAAACTTTCTTCCATTTATTTCAATTTAGTTAAATTTAAATTCTTGAGAAGAGAAAGAGCTAGAATAAATAAATGTGCATTACTTTATTTCTATGCATCCATGTATACATTCACTCACTCCACAATATTATCAAGAACCTGCCACACACCGGTCCCTCCAATAGATGCTGGAATCAGAGTAAATAGAATAGGCAGAACTTCTTCCTTTAGGAGCTTTATTCTACTAATTGAAAGTGTGAACATTATTCAACAATGAGAAAAAATAGAAGTATATTTTAATCTAAGGCTTTCCGTTTAGACATTGCCATTTTACAATTGAATCATATAAACATCTGTATATATTTTTAACCAGTTTTCTAACATTCCCCCATGAGAACATCACAACTTTGCATCAGGTAAGGAGGCTCTAGAATTCCCAATCCATAGACAGGGTCAGCAAGCCCATGGTGAAGAAGAGGTCTACCTTAAGCAATATAATGACAGTCAGAAAACTATGATCCACGGGGCAAATCCAACCTATGTCTCCTTTTGAACAGCCCACAATCTAAAAACAAAATTTCCATTTTCAAATGGCTGAACCATATCAGTAGAAGGATAATATTCTGTGACACATGAAATTATATAAAATTCAATTTTATAAATTATATAAATTTTATAAATTATATAAAATTCAGTGTCCATGAAGAAAACTTATTACCCAACGACCACACTTCTTCAATGTATGTTTTCTACGGCTGCTTTTACATGACAATGTTAGACTCAGATGCTTCACACAGAAATCACATGCCCTGCAAAGCCACAAAGTATTGATAATCTGGTCCTTCACAGACAAATTTTGCCATGCCTGGCAATAAAGAAAATAATTCTTATAATTGTCATAATATCCAAGTTTTATTGAGTGTTTAGTACAGGTTCAGTCCATGACATTTACTCTTTGCAGATATTGTAGTAAGCAATAAAAAATATTTATGAAGAAGGCAGTTTCTCCATTTTACACATGTAAAAGTGAAAACTGAGGCACTGTCTTAAGGTGAGATCTTAAGAGTTTGAGGAGAGATTTCAGCCTGGAAGGTTGGCTCCATAGCTAAATTCCCTTTTATGTAGTAGTAGACTGGGCCCTCATAATTTTCAAAATCCCTTCAAATTAGAAATTGCTATAATTTTTAGATCTGAACCCCAAGCAATTTTATATGAATGAGTTACACGTTCTAAGACCTGTTTGGTATTTTGTTCATTATTTTTAGAGAGAAGGGCAGGGAGGGAGGAAGAAAAGGAGAGAAACATCAATGTGCAGTTGCCTTTCACCTGCCTCCAGTTACAGACCTGGCTGGAGACCTGGCTTAGCAACCTGGTTATGTGCCCTGGCTGGGAATCAAACCAGTGACCTTGGGGTTCACAGGTCCGTGGCTGCAGGCAGGTGAAAGGTAACCATAAACTGATGGTTCTCTCCCTTTCTTTCTCCTTCCCTTCTCTCTGCAAGTAACAAATAACATCTTTTAAATAAATAAATAAATAAATGGTTTTTTTTTTTTTTTTTAATTGCATGATGCCTGAGGTTAAAAGGAAAAAAATGCAAAATACTATCAATAAATGTCATCCTACTCATTAGACCAGATAAATTCCTGATTACCTGGTTTTCTTGGAAGAAAACCAAGATGAAGTAAAGGTTAGTAGATTCTACTTAAATTTGATAGCCAGAAGAATACAAAATAGAAGCCAATCAGACAAGTAGATGAGATACAATACTATTCAAATAAAATTACTATAAGGGCACAAGAAGAAATAATATAATGATCTAATCTGGATCTTGTCCAGGAAACGTGTTTAGCTTCACTAATCCCAATAAAAACTGTCACTATTTTCATAATCATGTAATTTGATTCTAGTGAAGGGAAGCTATCAATATTTGCACATCTGTTAGGGCCTTAATAGTACATTTATCTGCCTTCTTTACTTTACTTGTTATGAATACCTTTATTACACTTAAGAAAAAGCAAGTAAATGAACACTTTTGTCTATAAAAAAGTAACCATTTTATAACATTTGGAAAGTCCTTGGAATGTTTTCAGGAATTCTTCAGTGAAGAAATACACTGACTTGATCTCATAGCATCATCATAACATAGATTTATTACTTATATACCTATATAAGGAAACAAAATCCCTTATTTAATTTTTTTAAGTTGAAATCTTAGAAATGCTATATCATAATCACATTTAACGTAAATAGCTCAGATTTATCCTGTATGTTGTTTTTGTTAAAAATGGACCTTAACTAGTATCATACTTAATTAATACGATCACATAAATATTTACAGATAACAGAATATTCTCTTGGATAATTAGCATGTGATTTTGTTGAAACAAACCATAAAAACTACATAACAATTTGGCGTTACCTTGAACTTTGTCAATATGATTTATGTTGCAGGAGCTGAATAGAATTATCAAGTTTTGTGAGCCACAGTACTTATGTCCTCCGCATTCTGATTCTTTTTCTACCACTTTTCTTTTATCTTGTTACCAAAACAAGGTGTTCACAAAGTCCTTTTTTGGCCCAACTGTTAAAAAACAGAAAAACAACTAAAAAACCCTCAAAATTCAGATGAGGATCCAAGGTTATAAGACAATTTTCCTGTGGGATCCAGTTGGTTCTATATTGGGTAAGAGGTGATCATGCCTTTCTTGAAGGAAAGGATGAATTACAGAGCAGCTTGGTGCCTAGGAAAACTCAGAGACCGGCCCAGCCCTTGGGAACTTGTGTGGGGCCTGTACTGGTTCTCTTGGAAGCCTGAAGCTGTTCTTGACTTGGGTTACTTTGGAGCTACTGGTCTAAGGTTTGAGCAAAAAAAAAAAAAAATGTTCTCTGTAATTTCAAGTAAAAGAAGACAGATCCTTAGTTGTTGTAATGAGGCAGTGATTTTTACGACAATTTGAAGGAAGTAGATGCAGTGATAGGATGGGCAAAAAGTGAACTCGATTACTCAATAAGAGTGCCCAAATTACCAAGTTTCTATTTTATTTCATTAGCAAACACATTTAAATAACTATTATTAGGAACTCTCATAATTACTTTATTAATATGAACTCATTTTATAAAAGAACACAAATAATAAAAAGATTAAATATCGTAGCCAGGAGTACAAAGTAGCAAAGCTGGGATAATTTCGAATTTTTTCATCCTGAGATGTTTTTTTAAATAGAATAATAATAATGAAGTAACAGCTAGAATGCTGGAAATTGGATATATTAATATATCAGATAAAAGGAATTAGTTTTTCAAGATTTTGTTTATTATTTTTAGAGAGTGGGGAAGGGAGAGAGGCAGAAAGGGAGAGAGACATCAATGTATGGTTACCTTTCACCTGCCTCCAGCTAAGAGCCTGGCTGGAAACCTGGCTTGCAACCTGGTTATGTGCCCTGACTGGGAATCGAACCAGCGACCTTTGGGTTTGTAGGCTGGCGCTTTATTCACTGAGCCACCAGCCAGGACAGCCAAAGGAATTATTTTATCAAATATAAAGTGATGGACAAAAACAGCATGAAAATATGTAGAGATGTTTTCCTACCCTCTTCTTTTAGATACTATATTTATAGAGAGCATGCACAGATACTTTAGTCCTGCTTATCTATTATGTGTCTATCACCTACCTGGTTTTTTATCACTTCTTAATAAGCTTCAATACCTATAGTCAGATTAGATTTCAGACATCTTGTCAGCAAACCGAACTATAATGATAGTCAAAAGATTTAGTGTATCCCCAATATGATTTTATTTCAATATTTATAATGATCAAGTATACATCATATAAATATGTTCTATAACAAATATTTATAAATTAAGTTTCAGCCAACAGTTTAAGAATCAACTTTTTTTTTTTTTTTTATGTGCCATTATAGGTTTGAGAATGTGCTCACGTTTTTCATATTTTAACTGGAAAAGTAAGCTTATATTCAATGCAGTCTGATAAGTAGGAAAGAAGGAAATCCATATAAAATTTAGCCAAAAAAGAGTGACTAAGTCTATTTGGAGAGATCATGCCAAAGACAGCAAATTTCCATAAGTATACAATAATTCTACATATAGTTAAAACAACGGTAACAGTAATATAACAGATTTTATGGTTTGTTATAATTCAGAACAAAAGTAATATTACATGATGTCTTTCACTAACATTTTTGGCCACAAAATCTTTGGGTAATCTCAGTAAAGGTAAGAATCTCCATGTCTCCCCAAAATTACGCAATGGATCCACGCATGGATTCAAAGTTGACTACTCATATTTACGGTTTTTATGGACAGGCTACTGTCCACTCAGGACACCATACCAGGCTCTGAAGCCCTTTGGTTTTAAAGGATTTGTGGAAGAGAGAGAAAATAGTAGGGCTTTCTTGATTTTCATACATCATGATTAATTCTTCCTATATAATCAAACAAATTCTTCAAAAAGTAACACTCAGATCATTTTTTATCTATCACAATTTAGCTGCCTCCCAAGTTTATTTTTTAAAAAACCCTGAAATCATGTTGTTACTCTGTGTAAATATGTTTATTACCTTAATAATGCACCAGATGTAAGTGTGATCATGATATATTCAACTATTTATAATTGATTCTTTGCATTATTTTCTGCTTATTTACATATTCTATGATCTAGCCATATTAAACTTTAAAATCTTTCCCATATGTGCAATTTCTTCTCTTGAGCCCATGTTTTTAACAGATATGCTCATCACTCTGACTACTTTCCTCCTGGTAAGTTTACTACTTTTTTTTAAAACAAAACTCAAAGATTGCATTTTACACTTCATTATTTATTTATTTATTTATTTCACCACAGTCACTGCATATTCTGTTCTGCATTTTTCTTTTATTGTTATATGTTTCTTTTTATTTCAGGTTTTGAAAATTATGATTGACCTTCAAGGTCACTGATTCTTACCCATGGTTTGTCATAGCTACTGATGAGCCCATCGAAGGCATTCTCCATTCTTCTTACAGTGATTTCATTTCTAGCATATGAGTTTGATGCTTTCTTAGAATTTCTATCTCTCTGCTTTCTTTACATTGCCCATCTCTTTTGCATGTTGTCTATTTCATCCATTTGAGACCCTAATGTAGTCATCATAATTATTTCATATTACTTGTTTGATAATCTCAGCATCTTTGTCATATCTGAGGATGGTTTTGACAATTGTTTTGTCTCTTCTGACTGTATTTCTTCTTGCCTTTTGTGACGTCTTGCTGATTTTTTTTTTTGGTTTGGTTTCGTTTTTTGATTTTTTGTTCGAAAGCTGCATATGTTGTATCCGGTAATAGGAACTGAAACATGAGGGCCTGTAGTATGAGAATTTACTTTAATCTGTCTAGGTGCTGCGCTACATTTAATGTTTAAGTAATGGAACTATATAGGCTTGCAACCCTACAATAATCTTAATTCTGCTTGGCCTCGTGGCTTTAAGACTCTTCTACATACACACTGCTATCTAGAGAGAATCTGTGTGTCACATCTTTTTTCTGTAGCCTACTGTTATACTGGAAATGGGTTGGTATGTCGGTAGGTTCCACAATATTCGATTCTCAGTATTTTAATGAACTTTTGTCTTGAAACTTTGGCCTTCACAAGTGTTTCTGCCCCTCCTTCTGTGGGAAAGCTCTTTTTCTCCCTCTTTCTGTACTGTTTCCTGGCTGCATCATTTCTATCTATTAGAAACTGTGTTCTTGATCAACTGCTTTTTTCTCCTTGTCTTAAATGAGACGGGAAGGCTGAGGGGAGCTGCAGTGAGGACAAATGCCCCCTCTAACATCTGGGATAAAGCTTTCTTGTTCTTTTGTGTTCTGGCAAAACTGTTGCCACTGGAGAGTGGGCAGTTGCTGTGGAGAAGAGCCTGGACATGTTTTATAAAGGGCATTTTATCCCTCTTCCTTCTAGCATCAGAAGAGCTTTCTTAAATCTCAGCCTGGTGGAATCCTAAGACTATGGGTCCCCAAGTGTCTACCTCTCAATTTAGTTCACACACAGTCTCTAGCGATTTGACAAAATTACTATTCAAGTAATGCTGTCACCTCTGATACCAGCGAGTTCTGTTCCTATTAAGTGAATCTTGGATGCTGTATCTATCTGCAATGCACCAGATTCTCCAGATGGTAGTTTTCCTGCAACATCAGTTCAGTGATGGGTCCAACACGAGTTATTAATTTTAAATGTGGCTGCTTTTTGTTAATATGAGTGATGACAACTAAGCTCTTTCTATGTTAGATTTGAAACTGGAATTCCATGCCTGCTTTTTGACCTTCCTTATTTCCCTGTTAAAAGTCACTATTCACTATGGTCTCCCTTACTATTACACCAACAAATTCCTCCTTAAAAGACTGCACTGCTCTTCTCAGATATTGATCTAAAATGTGCCTTTTACATGATGTGGAAATAACCAGTGAGTGCCCAAATGACAACCAGGAGCAGGCATCTTTTCAGAACGTGCAGGGGACTCAGTCTGTATCCCTTTCATTTGGCACAGACTAAGAGGCAGAAGGGCGAGCACAATCTTCATGGTGAAAAGGGGAGGTTTCAGCTGGATTGGAGGTCATTGCCCAGGAAGCTGGAGGTGGACCAGTCAGTAAGCATATTATGTGACTGGTATGGGGAGAACATCTGTCTTTCTCTGGTGGTCTTGGAAACTGGAAGATACAACCAACTCCTGACTGTTTGGGATAATTGCTGCAGAATTCTGGTTTGGCATTCTGAACTGGTTGTCACAAGGTTGCTGGTCTGAGTTCTATTTTAAAAAAATCTATATTCGGGTCATTGTCAATTTGTTCATTTGGTCTCTCAGTAAGCATCACCCATGTCTTTCAGGCTTAGGGTGTTATTATCTTTCTGGGGACTAGTCACTTCATGGCTAGAACAAAGTTTGTATGAACTCAATGTAAATTAGTTAAATTTATGCATTTATTCATAAGTTAATACTTAATTTCATTCTCACAATAACTTTTCAAGGTTACTAAGGTTAATATTAATACGCCAACTTCTTTTCAATTAAGAATTTGGGACCAGAAAAGGTACATGATTTGTATTCAATTACATGGGTTATAAATGCTGAAACAGAACCACAATCAATTTCTGTTCTGATTTATATTGGAAATTACTTTATTTTCTTTATGCTGCATTTAGTTTTTATTTCTGCTACATTTACATTATAATTATTACATACTTGCTGCATGCCTGTCCCAGAGCTATGTGTATTCACTTTATTATTTAACTTAATCTCATAGAATTATAATGATGTTTACATTAAATATTATTTATTTACAAACCAAAGAACCTTTTAACTTCACTAGCTGCTATATGCATTTTTAATTACAAAAAATGTATTTGATTACTTACATCAAATATTTTAAGCATTAACTTCCATTATTTTTTTTTTAATATTTTATGTCATTATTTTTAAAAAGAGGGGAAGGGAGAGAGGCAGAGAGGGAGAGAGACATCAGTGTATGGTTGCTTTTCACCTGCCTCCAGACACAGACCTGACTGGAGACCTGGTTTGCAACCTGGTTATGTGCCCTGACCGGGGAATCGAACCTGTGACCTTCGGGTTCGCAGGTCGGCGCCTTATCCATTGTGCTACCAGCCAGGGCTCTTTATATTTTTATGATGAGGAAACTGTATAGTAGAGGGTCTTCCATAAAGTCATCTACTACTTATCTGAAGTGTATCTTTCCCTTTTTATTATACATAATGCTTCCTTCTTCATTATCCTTTTTTCACACTTATATCCCCCAACATATAAAGTATTCTTTCAGATTCCTTCATTAATGCAAAGACATGACACATTGAGGAAGCCTTTTAACCATGATAAACTTCAAAACATTATAATAATCACCCACACACGAATAAACACGCAAGGCCACATAGGCTTTACCATTACCTCTTTAGTCTCCAAACACTGTTTACTGCCATGTGTTATTAAAATAAGACTGATGCAAGGTTGTTGTGTGTATTTATTTTTCTGTAGTCTAAACATAGCTAAAACACTGTAAGACCTTCCTTCTTAGTAACTAAATGGATAGAAGATGCCCAGGAGGAAAGAGATTGTAATACTGATAGCAAATACAGACCAACAAATTCTCATATCAATTGATTTATCTTTCAGATCTGTAAAAATCACCCATTTTGTAGAGCCCCTGGGGCAAGCAAGTGATAGAAAAGCTCAAACATTTTGAGCCAAAACAAATAAAAAACAGCTTTGCGGCTTCCTTTCATTCAAAAGCTTCCTCTATAAATGAGAGAAATCTGGCCTAGAAGAAAGCATATGCTCCACTCCCAGAGGTTAAATGACATTAAATTTCAACAAATAGAAGAAACAACAAGGCCTGAGGACTGTTCTTGATCAAATAGCCATTCCATGGTTTGTAAACAGGTAAATTCTGGTTAATCCTAAATGGATTGAAGACAGCAGGAAACTTGAATATGCAATTCATGCTGAAAAGACTGCTCCCGCAGGCACACTCAGAAAAACATGGTGTTTCTTTTCAGTTGGCTCAGCACTGGTTATAGAAAAGCGGATGGACCAACCACAAGTAGATTATCTGAAAATACCTATTTTCACAATGCTTGACACTTTCAGGGAAACAAATTCTCATCTCAATTTGAGAAATTTTGAAGGAATATTTGTTTCCAGATCACTGTAAAACCCAAGAGGAATTGAGTTTGCTACCTCTGATCTCATTGCCTTTTTCCTGTCTAGCCTACTCTGCCTGCTTTCACGTTGGGCCATGGGGAAAGTGTGACACTTGCAATTTTATGTGAATCTTCTGGGCCATGACAAAGAATTTCATAAAGTCAAAGATCAGAAACCAAAGCTATATGGGGAATTTTAAAGTCAAAGTAACAAGTCTGAAACTCTATACCAACAACAACAATATAAACTATTTTACAGGGTTTAAAGGTTCCAGGCTTATTCTGAGCACATTGTTAAGTATCACTATTCTACCCATGTCATAGATGAAGAAATTGAGGATTAAAATGCTAGATCATATATGCAACATGTAATGATTAGGAGAACCAAGAATAAATCATATCAAACAGAGAAAGATGTTCTGAAGTAAAGAATAGATAATATTCATATGGCTTTTATATAACAAAATTATAAGTAAGAAAGGTAAGATGAGCCTGCAGCAATTCTGGGAACAGAAGGTAAAAATTGAGAAAGCCATTTGCTAATTTGGAACTAGATAAACAGTAAACAATAGCTTTAAAAAAGTGATGTTCAGTAACATATTTTTTCCACTAGAATCACTTCTTATACCTCACTATTGGAAGGTAATGTATTCATATAGGATGAATCATGGATAAAACACTCTGCCCTATTTGAGTGATTTTCTTAAAAGTATAAAATTACACTCATATGTGGGAATCAGAACACCTGCCCTTTTTATGTTCATGAGCAATGACAATAAAACATTTGGCTTATTTATTCTAGTGGTAAAATGGTGCCAACATCTGCAGACATTCTAAACCTCTTTTCATCCAGTGTGAAATGATTCCAAGTGCTTGTTATGTGGCCTCCGTGAACTTACTGATACCTGGATCCAGGGAGATGAGTAAAATGTGTTACGTACATTTTCAAATAATCATTTCTGGAAAACATTTAAAGTAGTGTTATATGATTTGTGCTTCAAATATGGTTTTGATGTGATTGAATGAAGTCTTATTTTATGAATATACAGAAAAAGGGAGATTATCCCTAACATGTGGGGAAACTGCTAGAATTAAGCAATAGGAAGCAATCAAAGACACTTTTATGTCTTAAAGAGTAGGTGTACAATAGTTTTCATATTGAAGATACTTAGTGATTTGACTACCTGAACTTCAAAAATTCCTGGGAACTTCTAAAACATAATATTATCATTTAAAGAAAGAAAAGAGAATGGGGAAAAAAAAAAGAAGACACAAGAAAATGATCTATTGAATATTCTTATAGCTGAAGATTCTATGTGTAAAATGTCCTAGTCATCTGCTTTATCTGTACTGAAGTACAGCTGGTAACAGGTAAATTTTTAAGGATCTCACTGTTTTCGGGGCCTTTTGAGTATATGCTTCCCCACAACTGAAAAATTCCTTCTGGAGAACAAACCTGAATAAATAAATGGAAATTTACTAAGAAAGGGAACGAAGTAAGCAATGTGTAAACAGTAAGGTAGATATTGACTCAATACCTATATAGAAAAGATAAAAGAGAGATGAGGAAAGTTCACTTGTCACTATAATAATTATTATTTTTAATTTGAAAGACATTTTATTTTATTAGAGTCCAAAAGTAGCGTAAGTTTCAACTATTAGATAGGCAGATGATTCTCAGAAGCTAAAAGCTGAATTTTTCCTCAAGATCTAGTCTTTTCTCCAGTTGCTGGTGAATAATAGAGAAGGAATTGTACTTTCAGTTACAAAGAAAGAAAGCAAGCTTCCTTCTCAACCTTACAGTGTTTGCAGCTATATTTGGTGCTCAAGGATTATGCTTTGCAGAAGAGTTACCCGAACTCGAAAAAGTTATTAAAGAAGTTATTTTTATTTTCTCTGGCAACTGTAGTCACCCTGAAAAATTAAAATGTTCACTTCAAATTAGAGGGAAAACTGATGTTGATATTAAACTGTTTTCAAGATGAGTGAAATTTTTTGAGTTAAAATTTGAGCATGAAAATTATGTTGACCTTCATTGAGAAGAAATATTGAGTCCAAACTCTCTAAATGTTAACTTTTGAACCAAATTAGTGTTTAGAATGATTATAATAATTTGATGTTTTTGCTAATAGTTTTTTGTATAACAGCAGCATATTTGACCTTTTTAAAATGTCAGAAATAATATTTAATATTAATGTGCTCCTCAGCCACTTTAAACACTCAGGTAATATTTAATTTTAAAAATAATAATCTTGATATTTGTGCTCAAAATGTCATCATATATTGCTTGAAGGGTGATTCAATGTCTCTCTAAATTGATGAATTCAAATTTTTTTTTCACAGAGTGGGTTAGGAATTGGAATAGATAAAAGTACTTTATTTTGTAGAAATCAAGTAGACGTTACTCAACATAGTGCAATGAAACCTGGTTACAATAAGGCCATTTTTATTGTTGGACTAGTAGTTTAGAGAATGAATGGCTGGAAAGAACAATGTGTAGCTTAATGCTGGCATCAGAATCTCTAAGTGAACATCTCAGGGGAACAGTGTAACAGTGAAATATAAGACAGCACTATTGGAACCATCATGTCATGTGATTTTTGTCTTTATATAAACAACATATGGCCTGAGCCCAGATTCTGTAGGATAGAGTCCATTTCTCTTTTACCAGTTACTACCATTAACTGAATTTATACTGCAATGTCTGGAACAGGTTAGAATACTTCTTGTAATCTGGATTATTGGAATTACCTAGCTTGAGTTTATTTTAAAACTACATTGAGTGGCAAGCACTTTATATGAGCCGAGTCCATGAATTTAGAGACTTGTAAGATTTAATGATTAACTGATTCTTTACCCTGTGGATGAAAAATAAAATCAAGTTCTATAGCTGGAAAGAATAATTTAAACAGCCTTCGGGGGTGATTCAAATGAAAGGCGTTGGATAAGCAAACTACGTGTAGGGAGAATAATCAGGTCCCAAAATACACATTTCCCCTTCCAGCTGGATTTCAGAATGTCTACAATCCTTGGCCTGTTCTGAATCACCCAATCTTCTCGTTTATAAACCAGGAATGGTTTGAGAGTTATTTTAATTTTATATACTCTGTTTCGCCACTATAGTTTGTATGTGCAAATATTTTCATATTTTAGTTTACAGGGTTTTTTTTTTTTACTCTCCTCTCTAAGTCTTTAAATTGGATCCTGCGGCTGTGATTTGGGTTATTGTTCTTATGTTGGTGAAATTTTACATCAGTGTATAAAGAAGATAGACCTCCTTAGTTACTAAGCAACAAGGTGCCGCTGTAGGTTTGCACATCATTACTCATAGACGTTACTTTGAACCAAGGGAGTTACCTGGGCCAAAGAAGGAGGCACTGCTTCTTGAAAGAAGCCTGTAAGCATCAGTGTATGATCATCACTATTCACTCCTGCTTGCTTCAACGTGGCGAAATGTAAGGAGTTGGAGTCTACGATTTCATGTTCTAAAGAAAGGGTTATGAATACAAATTGAAAAAAACTTGAAAGCATAGATGAGAAATAAGTCTTTATCAAATTAAATCAGGCAGATAACTAATGTTGTTTATTACTCTGTCCTAACATGCTTTCTCCTGACTGAAAATGGGGTAAGAAATGAGGCAAAGGAATACAAACAACAACAAACTGAGTTTACAAGGCTGTTAAGTAGACAAATAAGAGATGGAGTAGCCAACTGAAACCATGGCTCTATGGAAAGCTACGGAGCCATCTAATATAAAAAAATTAAATAAACAGCCCTGGCTGTTGGCACAGTGGATAAGGCGCCAGCCTGCGACCCCAAGGTCTCTGGTTCAATTCCCAGCCAGGGCAACATAACCAGGTTGCAAGCCAGGTCTCCAGCCAGGTTCATAGCTGGAGGCAGGTGAAAGTCAACCACACATTGATGTCTCTTTCCCTCTCTGCCTCTCTCCCTTCCCCTCTCTCTAAAAATAATAAATAAAATCTTAAAAAATAATATATAAACACAAGTAATTTGTTGGATATTGGGAAAAGAGCGTAGAATCAAATGTGATATCTACGTTTATGACTGAGTAACTGAGGTGACTGTTGAAACTGTCCATAGAGAAAATTAACATAGGAAACATTTGAATCATCCAGATGGGGTTGTAGATGTCTAATTTTAGCCATTCAAGTTAGTAGACAATTAGATATGAAGTCTAAATCTCAAAGGAGACAACTAGGTTAGAAATGTAGTATATAATAAGTTTAACCATGATAATTCAGGTGTAATTATTGAGTCTGCAAGGAAATTGTGCAGGATGAGATAAGAAGCCAATGTCGGATCATGAAAAACACGTATCTTTACGTGTTTACCCCAAGGTCACTGGTTCGATTCCCAGACAGAGCACATAACCAGGTTGCAAGCCAGGTCTCCAGCCAGGTCCCTAGCTGGAGGCAGGTGAAAGTCAACCATACATTGATGTCTCTCTCCCTTTCTGCCTCTCTGAAAATAATAAATAAAATCTTTTTAAAAATGTATGTTTAAATGATAGCTAGAATAAAAGGCACTCACAAAAGGGCTGAAGAGCAGACCTAGCATGACAAAAGGGAAAACAGAACTCAAGGAAGAGAGTGTTACAGACAGGCAGGGTAGTTAACAGAGTCAGATGATTCTAGCAGTGAAACAATGTAACAATAGACTGGAATTAGCAACAATGAGGTGATAAATATCCTTGAGAGCTCTTGTGGTAGAGTGGCAGTGGCGCTGGTGGCTGTGTCGCTGAACTTGGTTGAAGAGGAAAAGGGAGATGAAAAAATCCACACAAAGAGCGGTAAGGAAACCTCTGTGCATGCAGATGATTTACAAGCCGGGAGCGTGTCAAGTAGAAAGAGATTCAGGTCAGGAATGAGATTTTTGTTTATATTTATTTTTATCTCGTGTAAGAAGAGAGGCCTACACATATTTAAATGATGAGATAAAGAGAAACACAGTGAGAAACAGAAGACAGATCAGGTGGGTTTGATAATTAATTTCTGGAAGGAGAGCATCAGGAGCTCATTACAATGATGTCTATTAGATAGTAGGAAGACAGTATCTTTCCTTCAGGCAGAAGGGGAAGAGGTGAGCGCACATATTTTTCTATATCCCACAGGGTGAAAAGAAACTGAGAGATTGTGTCCAAATAATTTTTATTTTCTACGTGAAGTATAAAACATGGCGTTTGGCTCAGGTTGAGCAGGCAATGGTCAGGTTTACACATTTGGACAGAAGTTCAGTAGCTTTCAAATAGTGACTAGGAAATACAGAAGAATGTCCAGGCTGTGCTGAGGGCTTAGGTAGGAAGGGGGAAGAGATTTACACTGGACAAGTGGGTGATTTGAGATTTTCTCTATCGATGTTCACACTCCTGGGTATTGATGTAAAGAATCCAGACAGTCTAATTGTGCTAAGGCTGTGACTTTCTACAGACAGGACAAGAGCCCAGCAGGGCTAGGGACTCAGTTCTGCTAGAAATAGAACTTCAGGATGAATAAACAAAGGAGTGTAAAGTTATTAAAGAAGAAAGGAGGAAGAAATAGGAAGAACAAGGAGTGATTAAAGGTTTTCAATCTAGATATACAATCTAGATAATCTAATTATTATTGTCTGATTACAATAATAATTAGACTTAGTGAGGGAGATATTTTTAAAAATATAGGCGTGTGGGTGTATAGAGTGGACTGTTTTTATCCAAGATTATTAGAGAACAAGGAGCATTACAGTTGTATGCACATTCATAATATTTCATTTAGAATTTTATCCGAAATACAACAGAACCAAAGAAGATCAGAAGATTAGAAATAGAAACTCAAGAAATTTGCAAAAAATGTTCCTAATTCGCCAAAAAAAAAATTGTATTTGGAGTTGAGACTCCAAATATCTGCCACTTTCCTCTGTAAGGTGAAAGATATTAGAACTGTCACTAAATATATATATTTATATGAATATTTATATATATATATATGAAATCATGGCAATGTGCTCAAAGTGGAGTTTGCAAAATTAAAGAATCATAGCAAATAAACTAAATTTTGAAGGATAACCCTAACATAAAGAAAAAGGTAGTAACATAATTGTTTAGGAAATTGTAGGCAGTTAAAATAGTTGAGAAATTTTCTTTTAAGTTATTTTAATATCTGTATTTTTTGTGAAATCTATTTTTTCTGAGCTTCCTTGGCTTTTCTCTTTTCCCCTCAAATTAAGGCACAATATATCTTTGTTCCCTGAGGAAAACACTAGAGTTTCTTACAGGGATAGAATGGAAAGATTAGCATTTCATTTCTTTATTATTAATTCATTCATTAATTGAAGAAATTGTGTTTCACCCTGGCTGGTGTGGCTCAGTAGATCAAGCACCAGCCTGTCAGCCAAAGGGTCGCTGGTTCAATTCCTGGTTGGGGAGCATGGGTTACGGGCCAAGTCCTCAGCTGGGGGCTCGAGAAAGGCAACCACACATTGATGTTTCTCTGTCTCCTCTTCTTCCTCCCTTTCCCGCTCTCTAAAAATAAATAAATAACTATCTGTTATAAATGAATAAAATCTTAAAAAAAAAAGACATTGTGTTTTTAAGTAGATAATGTTCACTGGAAAATCGAGGGGAAAGTACAGGGATTTCCCCTATGCTCCCTGCCCGCACACATGCATAGCCTCGTCCAGCATCCCCCACAAGAACGGATCATCCGTTACAGGTGCTGCACGTACACTATTACGTCATAATCACCCGCAGTGCAAAGTGTACGTTAGAATCCACTCTTCATGTTGGACACTGTACTTAATTGGAAAAACTTATAATGGCAGGTGGCCATCATTACAGTAGTGTTTCATTTTTCTTTTTAAGTAAATCTTGAGTTTGGGTAAATTTCCGAAGTAGATAACATTGCCTAATTCTGAAAAGCTGATATAATAATAATGGGCACATGTATTTAAATGTATGATACACCTTCCTGATGCAAAATACAATTATTAGAGTTTAAGAAAATAAAGAATAGTTCAAAACTGCTCTCTCAGTGGTAGACTAGCAATAATATAGTAAGTAATGATCAATAGTGTGGTGATCTCTAGAGGGAAGGGGAGGAGGGAGGTGGGAGAGTGAGGGGGGATAAATGGGGGTGGAAGAAGACCTGAGGTGGTATAAGCACACAATATAATATAAGATGATGCGATACAGAATCACACACCTGAAACCCATATAATTGTATTAACAAATTTTATAATTTTATTAACAAAAAATAAAATTTATAATTTTATTAACAAATATCTCCCACAATTCACTGAAAAAGAAGAAAACTTAAAAAATTGAAAGAAGCCTCTTGTATAAGAGAAAGTTTTATTTGCTCACTCAAAGTATAGAAAATGAAATCTTTCATAAAATGTTGACATTCTCTATTTATAAAGAGTTTTCACTCAGGATTAGTAATGAAGTAAGAAAAAATACTTTAAATTCCCCTAAAATACAATGTATTATCTGCACAAAGCCAATTTGGTATGAAGATAAGCCATCATTGATGTCATTCTAGGTTGTATTTTGAAAACCACTAAAAATATCTTAATATCACCTTGCATCATTTTGTAACATTTTAGTTTAGCTGTGGGATGTGTCTTCACCCTCATAAATGTGAGGTGATTAAATGTGAGCACAATCCCAACACATTACACATTACAAGTCATATTAATTTTTATTACATAAATGCATGAATCATGTTTTCACATATTCTTGTTAAAGAAATTTGCCTCCTTTTAAACAGCTAGATATTTCATTCAATCTACTTCTATAAAATGGTTTTAAAAAGACAAGCGGCCATTTACATTAAAGGGAAATTGCATAAACTTACTCAATGTGAAGTATTAGAAAAGGTAGAGTGCAAATACAGTACCCTACATATTTATCCAGGCACTCCTGGAGCAAAAGACTTATGTTTAAACTTGAAAAGACATACTGGGAAGATAAGCATTACAATCAAATTTACTGAATGCAAGGGTTGTCCATTAACTTTCCAGTGCAAACAACTGGCAAAAGGGTAAAATTCATGAAACAATTTTCTGTTTGAACTCTTAGAAATCTGAACCCAACTCATGGTCAAATATAAATTTACTTAATTCTATCAATATACACAGGTATCATGACATTGTAGAATGTATTTACTTATTACATTTACTGCACATTGTCTGTCCTGAAGACTATTAGCTCTGCATGTTTATGAATGTTTCATTTTTTAAGAGATGATTACATGTCCTATTGGCCTCATGTTGTCCAAATTTTTTGTGACTTGACCCAGTGCAGCTTGTTCTATGTGACCTCTAATCAACACCACTTGTATACATCTCAGTAATGAGCCTTTTTATTCATGTTGTACCTCTCTCATGTCCTGCCCCAGCCCCCCCACCCCCACCCCTCTGCTACATTTCCAGAGCGGTTGCCTGAAACCCTGGGACTTCATCAGGTGGGGTGCTGTTGGGTGGGGTGGGGTGGAGTGAAGTGAATAGAAGGAACCTGGTACTAGGGGTAGAAAAAACCTCTTGATAGGTTCTTCCTTTTTAAGCGGCAGGGAAGTTCTGAATGGTTTAAGTGCTTCATTGTGCATTAGCTATTTGTCAGTTTAATTAAAAAAAAAAATTAAACATCATTGCAGAGGTACAGTACTACTCAAGAAATAGGCTTTTAGGGGAAGAAATTAGAAGCTTATTAGAAATTAGGGTGAAAGGAATATGTTAGATTGCAGAAAGTGCTTGAATCAACTACATTATATTTAATCATTGTTGATTTAATGTACATAATCTATGTAGGCAGCATTTATAGTGAGAGAGTGCATCTTGTGGATTTATTCATTTTCTTCAAAGATACCAGTAAGGTTTAAAGAAACTACTCTCATCATAAACTAAAAGTATAAATTCCCAATTAAATATCAAAAAAGACAATTATATTTCAAATGAGTACTTCCTCTCATAAATTCATTTTTAAGGTAAGAAGACACTTAACAGAACATAATGGAGTTCATTACGGGGAAATGCGATTTAATTATAGTAATTCAGTATATAAAATGAAAAATTTTCTTTAGAGAGAAGGCATGCATAATGGATGATCTGAACACTCACTTTGGGACTCTCAGGATGAGGCTTACAGATGGTCCACAAGATTAATAAAACATTGGACAAATTTTAAAATTGGTGAAAATGAATACTTTAGTGTATTTTCTGTACTGCCAATTTTTTAAATACTCTATCATAGTGCACAACACATTGCACTTCCTGTTTACAACCTCATCTCCTATTGAACTCTTATGATCCACAACACCAGAGGCAGTCAGTCTCCTTTTAACCTACCCTCATCTAACCCTGGATATGGTTCTGAAATCTTTCCATGTGAAGCTTTCTGCTGAGACTCCAGTCTAGTAAAAACCACATCTGGCAGATTATTTTCCCACTGGACAATTGAAACTGGAAATAATTTCTTTGTTACTGAATGATCTGGTAAATCTGGCTGTAAACAGGACCGTAAATTTCCACATGAGCTAAAACCCATTTTTACACTTTTCCCACTCAAATTGTTATTCAAATTAATCCCTAAATTTCAGCCTATTACCTGCTGGCTTCTTATTCCCTGGAGAGAGAGTTGAGGCTTCAAGATCCCTTGCCTTTAAAATCTAGTATCTTAGCAACTTAGAAACATACAACATCCTCACCACGAAAAAAATAAAAATAAAAAAGAAAGGAAGACCATTTATGTGATGACTTTACCTAATGTTACTATAATAATAATTTTGCAATATATAAATCTATCAACTCATTTTAAACATAGAGTGTGTTGTATGTCAATTATATGTCATTAAAAATGGCAATAATAACAAAATAAATCCTTATTTGACACTGGAGATGTTTTCTGATTTAGAATATTGTCACCACCACCACACTCTCCCCTTATTCATGATCTGGTATATCTTACATTAGTGCTATCATTTGAACATATTATTTTAGTCTGGTAACTTTTTCGTTCTTTTTTAAAAGATTTTATTTATTATTTTTAAAGAGTAGGGAAAGGAAAGAGGCAGAGATGGAGAGAGACCTCAAAGTATGCCTCTAGGGACCTGGCTGGAGGCCTGGCTTGCAACCTGGTTATGTGCCCTGGCTGGGGAATTGAACCAGCGACCTTTGGGTTTGCAGGCTGGCTGGCACCTTATCCACTGTGCAGCCAGCCAGGGGGCTGGCAACTTTTTCTGAGGGAGCAGGACTGGTAGGTAGATGACTAGCCAGTTGTTTCTCTGATCATCTCTCCAAAACATTCCCGATTTAGTTATTTTACTTCCTAAAGGTCTTGGCATATTCTGAGTAATGCCAGTCTTCTTGAATTAATGAGCATTAAACATCAATAAATGGATCATCTTTACCAATATATTTCAAAAATTTACAACATATCTCTTAATTTTCCAAAACAGACATTTCCTAAGAATTTAATTTAATTTATATCCTCAGTTCCCCCACCTAAATATAATACAAATTTCCACCATGTAAATGAAGATCAGTTTATAGTAAAAACATTCAAAGTATGCCAATATGGGTCTTTCTAAATTACAACTCTGCACATCTCACAAGTGAGAAAAATACAATTACAAAAGTTGTAAACTTAAATCAAAATATTGGTAAGCACAACATGCTTTTTTTGAAATCACCAAATATAATGTGATTGACAACAGTTTAAAAGGTAACATTTAAATTATGATGTGTCACATGTTACGGTGATGTATCGCTAAAGACGAAGGGACATTACCTCTGCTTGAGAGTGCCAAGTAGATGCAGCCCATCTGACCTGGATACATGGTAGATAATAAAAGTTTCGAATGGTGCTCCTACCCACTGAACTCCTCCTCTTTATCCTCCTCTGTAGCCACCATTGTCCCTACCATAGAGCCCAACTATGACTAGATTTCTTGGTATTCCATAAGCTCCTTGAAGGGATGTCAGATTACAGTGGCAAAATTCATTGGGGAACTAATAGAATTCTGTAGTGGAAGGAGCAGGACAAGCTGAGAAACTAACATAGTGATTAAGCACTGGACTTTGAAAGCCAAACCATAGCAGGAGATACAGAGAGTACATGAAGATGCTGGAAGTTATATTCGGTGTGATATAATGGTGATTCAATGGTATAATAAAGTGAGAAAGAAATAATATGGTCTGACTACTAGGTTTCAGAATGAGTCTACTTGATGACTATAAAACTATGTATAGCATGCTATTTTCATAAAGGAAAGGATATGGGCACTCAAAAGCTTTTTTATTATTATTCATATAAAAACACAATATTAATGGCCAACTTAATTTTTAAGATTCAATTTTATGATTAAATATAATGGTAGGTTACTGAATATACAGGTTTATATGCTTATATTAACTTCAAATTTTAGTTTCTCATGTAGACCAATGGACTGCCTTACCTAGACCAACCTAAACTTGCATTATTTAGATCTCTTGACATAAAAGGCAAAATCCAGCCTTTAGTCAGAAGTGTTATTTTGTCTCCTCTAAATAGTCTTTATACTCTGTTGAAAATTATCTGTTCATAGCTGTGGACTTTTTTTTTTTTTTTTTGACTCTCTATTTATTGACCTATTTACTTATCTTGATTCTAATAAGACATTGTATTGACTCTTATAGTTTTGTACAATAATAAGCCATGACATTAGGTAGGTGTATATTAATCTTCAAATTTTATTTTCTTGTTCACAGTTGGTTAAACTTTTCCATATTATTTATAGAATTCATTTACAAATTACTACAAAATAATCTGCTGCAATTTTTATTATAAAGTTGTTGAATCTATAAGACAATATGGAAAGAATTGATGTCTTAACAATATCAGGTCTTCTGATCTATGAATGCAGCACATCTCTTCGTTTATTTAAAATCTTCTTTAAATTCTCCAAGAGTGGCTTATGGATTTTAGTATACAAACCTTTCATATATTTTGTTGGAATAACCCAAAGTATTTTAAAGATATGAGGTCTGTCCCAAAAGTATCAAGCCAATATCAATGTAATTAAAAGAGTTTGTATAGCTGGTACTCTTGGGTCAGCCCTCGATTATAATGCATGTTATTTTAAATTGTAATGAACATTTTGTTTTTGAATAATTTTAGGTGTGTAGAAGGATTGCGGTCATAATATAGAATTACCATGTACTCTACAACCAGTTTCCTGTTATTTTTTAAAGTTTCTAGATTCATCATGCGTATTTTCTATCTTGATACTAGTTGTCATTTCTTTAAGGATTCTCACTTTCTTTTATTGGTAAATAGAATAGAAACCAATATCTGGTCACTAGGGGAAATTCATTGCTACCTAGATGCCATTACATTGTGTCTCCCTCAAATGAATGATCAAGGGTATATATATATATATATATATATATATATATGCACATTCTATAAATATTTCTCTGTGTAATCATCTGCATCTATATTAAACTAAATATTTGTTCATGCTGATATCTTCAACTCTATTACCACATGACACATTGCATCCTTCTGCATGCCTTCTGCCTAAATTCCAACCTCCTCACGTGAAGCCTGGCTCTCACCATTTTCCATTCATATATGTAATTGTTCAATTCTAAAAATATCCTTATATGGTTTTAGAACTGTTAACCTGCCCCCACATGAAAAACAACTTTATCAACAATTTCAGTCATCAGGCACAATTCCTTTTGCTTCCAGTTTCAGAGACTCAGATGCTCTCCAAGTTTTTTTTTTTTTTTTTTTTTTTTTAAGCCAACACTTTTTCCTCCATCTCGTTTAGTGAGATGGTTGCATCCATCTGTAATAGAGTTCAGTATTTTTGTCCTAGTCTGGTTTTTGTCCTGGCATTCTCCAACCTTCTACTTTTTTTCATTTCATACGTATTGTTTTACCCTTTGTGCTTTAAAGTCTACAGATGTAGACAAATGCAGTGGCATGTATCCATCACCTCCAACATTATACAAAAGAGTTTTATTGACCTTAAAAGTCCTCTGTTATTCATCTTGTCAAGTCATTTTCCCCCATAGCCCTAGAAATCACTGCATTCTTTTTTACTGTCTTTATAGTTTTTTCTTTCCTTGCCAGAGTGTCATATACATGGCCTCATACACTCTGCAACTGTTTTAGAATGGCATTTAAGCTTTGTCCATAATGTTTGGCTTTATAGTTCATTCCTTTTGGTAGCAGAATAATATTCCACTCTGTGAAAGTAACACCCCTTGTTTGACTATTCACTTTCTAAAGGGTGTCTTATTGGCTTCTAATTTTGAAAATTATGAATAAGTTGCTATAAATATTTTATAAGGACACAGGTTCTCTTATTATTTCATTTAACCATATAACCATTTTAATGACCTATCTCCAAATTCAGATGCATCGTAATCTATAGGAGTTTGGGCTTTAACCCATGAATTCAGAAAGGGCACAATTCAGTCTATAACAAGTATAGTTTTTTGTTTTTTTAAAATTTCATTATTTTTAGAAAGAAGGGAAGAGAGAGAGGCAGAGAGGGAAAGTGACATCAATGTGTGGTTGCCTTTCACCTGCCTCCAGCCACAGACCGGACCGGAGACTTAGTTTGCAACCTTGTTATGTGCCCTGGCTGGGGAATCGAACCTGCGACCTTTGGGTTCACAGGCAGGCGCATCACAAGTATAGTATTTTCTGAGCTGATAAAATTATTGAAGCTCATTTCAAAATACAAAATGATCTTTCTAATCTACTTTTTAATTTTTTTTGTTTTTTTGTTTTTTTCTCCTGAGGAGGGAAAAGCTTAGTGCAGAGAATAACATTTGCTGTTCAAGATAGTTCTTTTATTATTGGGTAGTGTATTCTGAGATTTCAGACTGTTTCTCAGATTAGAAGAGACATGAAACCCAATCAAGGAGAAACATGAAGAGAAACCTGGGAGACAAGCTCTGTCTGGAATTACTGTTCATGTTGATTCATCCTGTGCCTGTGACACACTCCACATGACAAATGCATCTAACTTATTATTTTGTTCCCCTTGTCTTTATGAATATTAATTATCTGAGTTTATAGCCACAGAGTTTTCTTGATCTAAAAACTTTCTCTAAAGCTTAAAGGGAAAACCAACAACAAAAACAAAATGTTATCCCTATATCAAAATAAATTTTCCATCAGTACAATTGAGTTATTATTTGCCGACAATAAAATCCTACTTTCACATACTGCTGTTGAGCAATGGGTTAGAATATTTGCTAAACTGACTACATTTTGACATCATAGACACATAAAGATATTGGTTAAATTTATTTAATAAAATCAAGTATGGATTTTTTTTCATTCTTTCATTTCATACAATAAAGGACCTAGGATAGAATTATGATATATTGTTACTCAATCATGAGGTTTAAGTTTTCCCATTAGAGCATCACTCAATACCAGTATTTTACCAATGCTCACAGATATATTTATTTGTAGAATATTTAAAATGCCCTTATCATTGGGTAAGATAATGGAGAAAAATAAGCATTGTATTATTTTTTAAGCTTCATAACTAGCATCATTTTTTCCTGGTGAGAGGAAGAGAACTTATGCTGTAGAGTGTCTTCATCTATCTTTGGTTCTGAGTAGTAAAAGGACTCACCCTATTAATTGTAGTGATTATGTTAAATTTTCCAAGGTAGCATGACAATGGTTTATATGAGCAGTTAGAAGGGGTTCTAATTTGGGGCTAGGAAGACATATACTGTGACATTTTGACATGGATTGAATATTGCAGACTTAAAAGAAAACCTAGGGAGGGATACACATCATTACATGATGAACAAGAAAAAGGTCCTGGCTATGAAGACCAGAACCTGTGTGGATATAAAATATGTTATTATAAAATTTAAAAAAAAAAAAACATTTTAAGAGAGAAAAGCAAATTGGCAATCACAAATCAAAACACAGTCTTTAAAGATTCAATTAAACAGGCAGTAGGAATCATGTAAGTATGCCAACAAGAGCTATGGATCCCATCACCTGACTGTAACTTGGCAAATGAACCTCATTATCTGGGAGAATGAAGAGAAACTTTGCCAGCAACAAAAGTGAGGGGAAAAATGCTTTTTTTATAATTTAACAATATAATTAAATTCATGTTAGCATCATCAAGAGTGACTTGACATCAAGTTGTCAAATATTTGATTGCATATTTTACCAACCTAAGACGGAGGGTCAAACTTAATGGAGGTTACCTTTGGCTGATATAAAGATGAAAGTCCAAAACATATGAAAATTCTAAGAAATTTTAAAATCTTAACATAACATATGTCATTTGGGGAGGATTTCCAAGTACACTTTAACATTTTCTTGTACAGTACTCTCCAAATGGCGTCTCTTGAGCAAAGCAAATGTTACAGTGATATGGGTTCAGTTCAAGTAAAGCCCTTTCATGTGATAACTTCTGCCTTTCATTAGAGAAGTGAAATATTTGTTTCCAATGGGAATGTTGTTCATACTGTGTTGGCAAGGAGATTTTTTTTTTTTCTAGTGGGGTTAGAAGAACAGAGAAAGCAGCAGCTAAAGATTGCCAAGGAGGTTTCATTCACAGAACTCCTGCTTCTGTAAATGAAATGTATATTGGGGTTCTGATTATAGAGAAATGAAGGACACATTCTTCAAAATGAAGGGTGACCTTGAGATAACATCCTGTTAAAAAAACTTCCTCATGTGACTCAGAGAAACTGTTAGCAGTTGACATCTCAGGACTGAAGATGATGAAGATTACAAAACCCCTGTGAAGCAAGGCATTGGTATTCAGAAGATGGGAGAAAGGTGTGCAGGAGGAAGTAAGTCTTTCAACGTGCAACAGAGCTTCTCTGACTTGATTAGACTAAGATAAAAATTCAAGCTTGATTATGATAAATCAACATTGTCATAAATAGTCTTCATTTACACCTTCTTCCATTGTGACTGTAACCTATGGATCCTGGGCATTCTTACCCTTGCCAGTGCTTCTAACCACTGTCCTCTTTGAGTCTAGACATCTGACAATTCATTTTCCATGGGGTATTTAGGATGACTAATACAAAGAAAAATTAGCCCTGGCTGGTGTGGCTTGGTGGATTGATCACTGGCCTGCAAACACAAATGTTGCTGGTTCGATCCCAGTCAGGGCACATAACCAGGTTGCAAGCCAAGTCTCCAGCCAGTTCTGTAGCTGGAGGCAGGTGAAAGGCAACAGTACATTTCTATTTCCCTCCCTTTCCTCCTTCCCCTCTCTCTCTAAAATAATGAATAAAATCTTTCTAAAAAAAGCTGTATTATTTAAAAAAAGGAAAAATAGACTAACTCTATAGTGAGAAATTATTTAACACTTGCCATTATGTTAAGTATAAATGCCTATTTTATACAATGGCCTAGGTAGGAATGGAAGAGCCCTTCATTAAAGGAAGGGTGTGGCCCCATACCTGGCACAAGAGTTATTTTTCATGGTTAATCCTTTATCATCATGGTAATTTCATTTTTCCTTTGGACATATCATCAAGTTCTGACCAGTGCAATGCACAGAAGGGTGTTTTGATGAAGACACACACACTACTCTTTCAAAAAGAGAAAGCCTTTCTCTTTTTGCCCCTGATAACTGACAAAAATTATAGCAGCCACCTTCTAACCATGAGGAGAAAAGCCAGCTTGTTAAGAATGATAGAACACAAGGATGAAAGAGCATGGATTCTTCATGGCACTTTGGGTGGCTGAGCCACTATCAGAACTTCTTTTCTCTAGATACATACGAGAAACTTGTACCTAGCAATGGTACTTTTTGTAGTATTTTCTGGAACTTCCATTTAACTCATTCAAAACTGACTCTTGTTTTCTGGCATTACAGTGAAGATGAAAGAAATCAAGCCTTCATTCATAGCTTTTCACATCAAAGAAAGCTCAGCTACACATTACTTAAAAATCTGCAGCATAGATGTGAATAAGTAATATAGACTTGATTACAAATAGGACACACCTTATGGTTTGTTATGGTACACATCAGTCATCACTTCTTGTGAATTATAGACTCCAGTTTCCAGAGATATTCCAGAAAGAATATCAAGAACTTCAGATCTTCTGGATCCTTCATTCTGGGGCCAGAAATCTGTTTTCCTATATAATTATTGCTCACTGATAAAAGAGCTACCATGAAGGTAGTTTACTAACAAGGTGACACATTTTAACATCAAATATTTGTTAACTCCCAAGAAATGTCAACTATGTTCACCTCCCAGTTGTGATTAAATGTGTTGTGTCCTTGCCTCATTTAGAACATTGCAGCAGATGACCCAGAGACTTCAATTAATAATATTGGAAGGTAATGTAATTTTACACAAATTAAAAATAATACTTTGTTATCGATGGCAAACTTTCACAACTATTTCTGGGATCATGCCCTCATGCTTTCAACATCTGTCTTCTGATTAATGATTGTACATTTTCCTCTATAGACTCATGAGAGAAAAAAACAAAAATAACCTAAAAAAAAATTGTACTGTGTTTTAAAAACCTGCGAATTTAAAAAAGATATTGCAACACAACAGTTTAGCTACTGGATCAAAACCTTGGAATTACTGAATATCCAAGGAAATAAAACTAATAAAAATCCATGTAATCCAGGTCTGGCTGGTGTGGTTTAGTTGGCCCAAGTAGAAAGTTAGTGGGGTCAATTCTCAGTCAGAACATATGCCTAGATTGCAGGTTTGGTCCTCATCAGCGTGACTACAAAAGGCAATCAATTGATGTTTCTCTCTCCTCTTTCCCTTCCTCTTTCTCTAAATGGGATAAAAAAAAAAAATGTCCTCAAGTTAGAATGAAAACTAGTAATAAAATCTATATAATTCAGCCGTTAAATGTGATGTTTCAGAAAAAGCAATTAGTTAGAAAATTTTAGTTCATTAATTATTAAGTAAAAAACAAAACAAACAAACAAAAAAAAACAGTGACAAAGAGAATGCCATGTATAGTCTTTTTTCTGGAAATATATATACAAACATGCATAACATTTTAAAAATGATGAGAATTATGTGCAGTAATATGGCCACATTGGCAGTCTTACTAAGGGTTATTTCCTTTTTTCTATTTGTTTTTCTTTTTTGTATTTTTAATTTTTAAATGATTTTTCTTCATTATTTTTGAGAGAAGGGCAGGGAGGGAGGAAGACAGGGAAAGAAACATCAATGTATAGGTTGCCTTTTACCTGCCTCCAGCTACAGGCCTGCCTAAGAGACCTGGCTTGCAACCCGGTTATGTGGTCTGTCTGGGAATTGAACCATCAACCTTTGGGTTTGCAGGCAGACACCTACCCACTGAGCCACACTGGCCAGGGCTTATTGTTAATTTTTTTAGTAAATATTAATTGCTTTTATAATAAGAAAACAACAAAGAGCAACCTTCATCATCAAATATCTGAGATGTCAAAATGAAACAATTCAGAGACACTGTCATTGAGGTGCAATTCTTATGACCATATATGCCTGTTTACCATTAATTTTAACTGCCCAAATAGCAGATTTATATTGTATTCTAACTTATGCCCCCAGCCTTGGTCTTTAGGTCTATGTCAGATCATGTAACACTTTTAAATTGTGTTCTTCAAGAAATGTATATTGAAGAAAGATAATTTTTAACAAGAGAAAACACTTGTGAACCCAAGGCTTTCAGCTTTCATAATGAAGAGGACCTTTTTTCAATGTACTGCCATAGAATTGAAATTCACCTCAAGCCGTGTCCTCCCATGGCTGTACCTTGCAGCAGTTGTAGGGGACTATCCTTATTGATTTATCTTGCGGGGACCTACTAAGAAACTCTGGGCTGCCAAATGTTGGGGGAGAAATCGTCCTGGGGAGGTGAAGTCTTGGTTCAGAGGGTAAAAAGCAGTTCAACGAGCGATTTTTATTTTCTTTTCTTCATTGAAAGCAATCATCATTAAATCTGCTAATGGATGTCATCTATAGACAGACATGATAAAAAGCAGTCATTTGTGGTTTTCTTTTTTTTTTTTTTTTTCTTTGGTAGCTTTTGGCAGTGATGTCTCTTAACTTCAATTTTCATCAGCTTCCTTTCAAAATGTCAGCTATCGGCATTGTTTCCAGTTCAGTTTTTTTCTAACTGGCATCAGAAAAGATCAGGTCCCACAGAGAGAAGGCTGGTTTCCAACAGGAAAGAATGTTTTGACTAAGAAACTGCATCCGCTGAGTGTACCATTTCCATGGCCACACATGCTTTTCCGTATCTTATTTTACTGTTGAAGTAGCATGATTTTTTTTGCCCTTTCTACATCTGTGGTTGTGTCAGTTTTCTTCTAATGAGGAAACCATAATTGCCGTTTCATTTTCTTGCACATTGACTGTTGCAGGGCTAGCGGATAAATAGCTTGTTTGTGTTGATCTTTTCATTAATTTGATGGTTTGTTTTTCTTATTCAAATCGATGTGACAACCAGAGCCATGCAATATTAATAATCACCACAGTACTCTGATTCAGTAAAAATATTTCACGTCTGTAGTTATTTTTAGTTTAAGAATGCCATTTATATATTACTATATATATTATTGTAACTCTTCCAATTAAATAGCTAAACATGTTTTTTTTTTTTTTACATCAGCAGTTGTACTAAACTGGGTATTGGTGAACTCTTCTGAAGGACATTGTATTGGTCATATTTCAAGTACAAAGAAAGCAAAATTCAACAATTCCAAAGCATACATAAGTAAAAATATCCCGATTTTTTCAGTCTGTCCATCTCTCCTCCATCTTTGACCCTCATCAAATTATAAAATACTTAATGTATAGAGTTAGTAACTGAGATAAGCATTATTCTAAAATGTGGAGTGGATGGGCTCTTAAAATACACTGAATATAAAATGTTTATAACATTTTATTGTTTACTCTTCACCTCTGATATAATGGAAAGAAGAGTCAAAGATGAAAAAGGCCCACTTTGCTCCTCCTAAAATTTTATAAATGGGTACATTTATCACTAATATTTCAAGATCGGTTGAGATACTATCTTGCACAAAGGTTTAGTGACTCCAGAAATGTCAACATGGCTGCAATGCCGAAGGACAGATTCGCTATTAATTGGGATGCATTATATTGCCGGGATGTTCTGAAGAGTAAGTCAGAACGGCTAATTAAAATTTTATTCTGTGTAAAAGTAAAATAGAAAACAAGGAATCACTTTTCAGGCTTTGTTACTTTCTGGCAGTGTGCAGAAAACTTCAGACGTTAGCTTGAATATATATATATATATACCTCCAATGTAACTTAAGAGAAAGATGAAAATTTTCCTTTGAATATGACATTTATATGTCAGTTCTTGATTTAGATATGCAGAGGTTTAAGACATGTTAGCCGAAAGTAACAATCTAGCATGTTTTGAAACATGATGTCCCATTTATGTTCAAAATGATGTGGATGGAATCAATTAGGAGAAACAAGTGAGTTCCAAGACATACTTTGAAACACCTGCAGAGTTGCTTAGTAACCAGATGTTATACTTCATCTTCCAATGGAGCTCTGAGACTGTCAGAGTGGGTAATGGAGCAGTCAGAAATGAATCTTGTCTGATGTGCTCTGTCAACAGCATATCCTGTTGAATGTCAGCCCCACCCCCGACCCCACTGTTAGAAGTTGCATAGAAACAGTTAAAACATAGAGCAGGGCGATAATCAGGCAATATGACTTCAACTTGTGCTTTGGCATAAAAATCTTTTATTTTCTGCCTGCAAACCCAAAGGTCACAGGTTCAATTCCCAACCAGGGCACATAAACAGGTTGCAAGCCAGGCCCGTGGCTGGGGGCAGGTGAAAGGCAAACATACATTGATGTCTCTCTCCCATTCTTCCTCCCTCCCTGCCCTTCTTTCTGAAAATAATGAATAAAATCTTTCTTAAAAAATAACAATAAATGTCTCTGGTACGATTCCCCAGCCAGAGCACATAACCAGGTTGCAAGCCAGGTCTGTGGCTGGAGGCAGGTGAAGGGCAACCATACATTGATGTTTCTCTCCCTCTCTGCCTCTCTCCCTTCCTCTCTCTCTCTAGAAATGATAAATAAACTCTTTAAAAAATAAAATTAAATTAAAAATAAAGATAAAAAAGAAAATCCTCTATTATCTCCTTAGTTATTTAAAACATAATCATTAAATTAATAATTCTTGTTATCATTTTGTGAGCTATATTGAGAATAATTATTCTCATTTCAATAAGTAGAAAATTTTATAAAATTCTGGTTAATAAGCTATTAATTCAGCATGTAGCCGAATCTTAGGAAAATCATAAGGAATTCCCTGTAACATTTTTGGGGATATAAAGAGATACTGTAATCAATTCTCCAGTAATAATCATGAATCTGTTTAATAGCAATAAATGAATAAATAATAAATTGTGATGATAAAGTACCTTTCATTAAGATATGCAATGAGAATATAGAACATTCCTCCTAGAGGTAATTCTTTACAAAAGGGAAGACAAAAATGTGAGAGATGAGAGCATCACAAATTGCTACTCCCCTCTGGAATTGGCATAAAGTATGTCTGTGATATGACAACAGCTGCTTTATGAGTTGCTGGCCAGGTGACTTAGTATGACACTGTGCCCACACCCGGGATCTGGGCCTTTGCAGCAGGACCCCAGCTCAGAATCCCACCATAAGTTTCTGCCTTGCTTTTCCAGGAGGCACCTTAAAATGACCACTTTGCTTTGAGCTTGGGAAAGCTAGTGATCTCTGTTCCAATCATCTTATAAATAGTAAGTGCTAGCCCCCTACCTCCTGCTCACTGATGACCTGGGACTAAGGTCTGTGTCCCTGGCTTACTGCACCCCTTGTTTCAAGATCTTCTCCTATTCTTTTCTTCCTTTGTGTGAGTATATTGAAATTTCTTCAATCAATGTGACCCCAAGATTCTCACTTCCTGAAAATGGGAGCTCCTTTCCAGGCCTGGGAAGCAGCTACTTGAAGACCCTCCTCACTTTCCTGCCCTGCTGGATGGCTTATTCCTTCTAATGTCCCTATTTGCCTGGTCATAATCTGTATCTTCTTCATACACCAGTCCATGCTTTTCCAACTTTCCAACACAGCTTCACACATGATCATCTATGAAAAGAAAGAGAAAGAGAGAAAAAAAAGGAAAAATAGCCACCTTTAAAAATAAAAGGATGTAAAATAACACCAGACACATTTTATTTGTGTTATCTTTTCAACACCAGACAAGGCAAACAAGGCCTTTGAAGGATTAATCACCACACAGACGGATCAAGGTCATAGTGGTCCAAAACACTAGAAATCATTGATTCTGATGTCATTGTAGTCTCACTCTAACTGGGATTTTAAAGCATGTTGTACTGTTACACAGCTTATCAATAAACTCTGCAGCTAATTAGTAATTCATGTATGATGGCTATTGCAAGTATTCAGTTCGACCCTCTCTGGCCTCAGAAAGTATATTCATGCAATCTGCAAGTCTGGAAAGAGGAGGAACCTCTCCCCTGGTTGCTCTTATGGAGAACGGCAAAAAAGAAAATGTCCCTTATCCATCCTAAATGTATAGTAAGTGCCCTGTCATGAAAAATATATACATGAGTGTGTGTCATGCATTAAAAAAGTGAGCTACCCTGACTGGTAGCACAGTGGATAAGGTGCCGGCCTGCAAACCCAAAGATCGCAGGTTCGATTCCCCAGCCAGGGCACATAACCAGGTTGCAAACCAGGTCTCCAGTCAGGTCTGTGGCTGGAGGCAGGTGAAACGCAACCACACATTGATGTCTCTTTCCCTCTCTGCCTCTCTCCCTTCCCCTCTTTCTAAAAGTAATAAAATAAAATCTTTAAAAAAAAAGTGAGCTACTTTGGCATAGTGAGACTTAAAAATGAGAATAAAACTTTCATGCATTAATTAGTTTGAACACTAGACAGTTGTTATTCAACTGCTGAAAACAAAACGGAACAGAACTGTGGTGTCTGAAGTCCTTGCTGGTTTATAGGTTGATGTTTTGCCTCAGCCCCATCAGACAGGAGTCAGATATTGACTCATATTTATTTATTTGAGAAATCCAATAGTTTTTGCCTCTTAGGATGTTTAATCCCACATTTCATGGTGCATACATTTGCATAACTCTGGTGGGTAATTATTTTTCACTAGACTTTTTCTTTGGGAAAACTCTGTTTTTCCTCCTCTGATTCTTCTGTCATGAGCTGCAAGAAGTGTAGGGGATTCCAATGAATCTGGAATTTATTCTGACTCTTTGAACCTGAGGACTTTGCATAGAAGCACGCCTGCTCCATTTACAGGGCATCATACCAATCGCATGGATTATTTGAGGCCTCACACAAAGTATACAAAGTTGGCATCTCTTATCCCATTTCAGAGGCAATGCCCATACTTTGCTGAGTTTAGATAACATTTCTAAGGCTTCCAAACTACTAATTATGGAGGCAGAATTGTTACTCTTTCCTGTCTGGCAGCAAATGTGCATACTTCTTCCTTGGTATCAGGCTTCTTCTCCAGCAAAAAATGGGGGGAAAAAGCATTGCTGATAAATACGTCCTGCAGGGACACCTTTCTTAAGGTGTACTATTTCCAAAAACGAATAAAGCTATTTTCATCATAAGGATCCATGTTACTTTACATCTCGATATTCCAACTCAAAACCCAACTCTTTTACCTGACTAATATGAACTTAATTTTTAAAAAGATTTTATTTATTATTTCCAGAAAGAGAGAGGAAGGGAGGAGGCAGAGAGTGAGAGAAGCATCAATGTATGGTTGCCTTTCACCCACCTCCAGCCACAGACCCGGCTTGCAGCCTGATTATGTGCCTTTATCCACTGTGCTACCAGCCAGGTGAACTTAATTTTAAGAAGCCACTGATTCCTCATCTGTAAATAAGAATAGCTTCTAAACCACAGATCAATTGTGAGAATTTAAAGAGAAAACACATAAATAGCACGATGCCTGGCAAAATGTAACTACTCATAGACTTAAATTCAGTCACAGTTAATATTTTGAAACACTCAGTGTTGCAGGTGACAAGACCTTTGTCAGCTCCCAGTAATTACCTTTGTTGTGCCCCACTTATCTTTCTATCAGCTATTCCAGTCTATAAAGAAACATGAGATGCAAAGAGGTTAAGTGACCTCCATAAGGCTGTAAAAATAGAGGATAGGAGTTTTCTAGAATCTAGATCTATAAAATACCTTACAATCCCTCCATTAACTTACTACCTTAAATATGATATGTATTAAGGAAAGCTTTGAATAGAATCACATACTCACAATACAATTATTTGTCAGTTTTGAATATTTGATATATACCTTATATTTATGAGGATTCAAGCAAAATATGAGACATACAACAGATCACCACAACTTTATGTACTTCTTAATTTTTTTTAACATTTTTATTTATTATTTTTAGAGAGAGAGTAAGGGAAGGAGGCAGAGAGGGAGAGAAACATCAATGTATGGTTGCCTTTCACCTGCCTCCAGCTATAAACCTGGCTGGAGACCTGGCTTGCAACCTGGTTATGTGCCCTGGCTGGAAGTTGAACAAGTATCTTTGGGTTTGCAGGCCAACACCTTATCCACTGAGCCACAAGCCAGGGCCTTACATGTTTTTTAAGAGCCAATGAAATTGTTTATGAGATAGCACAATAGTTAAAAAAACAAATCTGAAAACCTACATTCTACAAAAGTGAAATATTTGTATATAACATTGCCAAATACAGATATGTTTATTCAATAAAGTAGAAGAAAGAAATATAGACTGAGTAATGATTTTAACATAATATTTTTATATGGCTTATAAATGAATAATCTACCCATGTATTTATATAACAATATATTAGAAAAAAGCTGCTCAACTGATAAAGAATTGGTTGAATTATTAAAGTGAGGACAGATTTAAAGGTGAGTTGAAGAAAAGAATAGCAATTCTAGACACCCCAGCATTTTTGGCAAATATTGTTTTATAGATAAATTATCCCAATTTTATTTTGAGTTTAGAATTACCTAGAGGAGGTCATAAAAGAAGTTGGAGTTCAGGCTTATGAAGTATTTTGTTCAATGCCAGATCTGCATATAAAAATAAAATATGATAGGTATTTTCTGTTTAAATTCTTGACTATATAATCATTAATTATACTAAGCAAATGGAAGTCATACTTGAAATAATTAGTAATGATTTTATTCCTAATATGTAATCTCCATGGTGTCATTCATCTCAAAAGTCATCAAATATGAATATTAGATAGTGACATTCAAGTTCTGTTAACTCTGACATTAATAGAGATAATAATGTGATATATATATATATATATTAACTTGTTTTCAATTCAAGTATACAAATTTATATTTAGTTTTAAAGTTTATAATATTGATTAATGCCAAAGAGAGTGTCTCCACAGGATTCAAGCTTGTCTAAATATACAATTAATGTTTTGCTTTTATGTGATAAATTTTGTTAACTAAAAGCTGCATCCTGTCTTGAGTGTGTGTGAGAAATAAAATGTTGGTTTTGTTTCTCACTTATTATCTGTGTTATAGAATTTTAACAACCATGAAAATGTCTATTTTATTTCTTAAATATATAAATATAAATGAATAGCATTAATATATACAATTGTGCTGCACAATACACCAAACACAACTGGAAAAAAGGGCCAATATGGCCATTAGGCTACATACAGTGTTAAAAAATGTGGAGTCACCAGTTAGGAAGTAAAATGAAGTATTTCAAAGCCAGAGCAACAGAGAACTATCAAGATCTTGGCTTACATGGTGTTAATTAAGTTAGCTGTATACTTGTGCTTTAAAACACAACACTGCATATTTATGATTTTAGTAAAATACAGAGCCAAGAAATTATTCATTTTGTCAAATACAATGATTTTCAACCTTTTCCATGTCATGGCACACATAGACTTATCACTACAGTTCTGAGGCAAACAAAAAATAGATATATTTTTGCTGATCTGACAAAGAAATGTATAATTTGATTCATTTTCACACTAGACAGCTATTGTCTTGGCTGTGGTCATTATTGACAATTTAAGAGAAGTAGGTCAGAAACCCTGACTAAATGAGTCAGGTATTGCATATTTAAAAACTTTTTTGAGGTACACCAGTTGAATATCACTGGTCTAATCTGTCATTGGTCCTTGGTATGATTAATAGATTGTAAACAAAACCTGAAATTTAAATTCAGTTATAGATGATACAATGTCTCTATAATGTTAATAAAACATGATTATAAAAAATATCTGCTTATTATACTGTTTAATTAGTCCATGCCATGCAACAGTAGGTCAACCTTATCACTTTTTTATAATAGAAACTTTCCAGATGATTTTTATTTAACTTATTGAACTTTTGTTATATCTATACCAACTTATCTTGTTGACTGTTAAAATAAATCTTCAAAGTTGAAGAACATTTATAGTGGTAAAATAATTTTCTTTTCTATTAAAATATGTAGTTTAACCTCTGTATATTTACAGTTGTATGATTATATTTTTCATTTGCAAACCACAAATTTTGATATGTTTTTTTCATTTTCATTAAGTTAAAATATTTTATCTCTCTTGTGATTTTTCTCTGACATTGGGTTATTTAGAACTAATTCTCCTTTATACTGTGATTTTTATATAGATTACAAAACTTACCTTGCTATTAAGATAAGTTCTTTGTAAAGTAATATTTTCTGTAGAAATTGAGTAAATTGAAGTTGGTTGCTCTTTTCCATAATATGAAGTATGTGTGTGAAATATATAAAACATGTGTGGTTCTGATATAAATTTTTAAAGAATTTAATACACTTATAGTAATGAGTTGTTGATTGACATCACTTGAAGGAGTTTTCTAGTAGTAATTCAAAACATGACTTAAATCAGAGGCTTCTTAATGGCAAACATTAAAACTCACTGTAGTCATTTACTGGTGTTAAGAAAATGTAAAAAAAAAAAAAAATGAGATTTCACTTTAGGTAACCATTATGCAGTTCACCTCTGGAAATCAGGATTGACTTCCAACAATTGGAATACAATCAGCAGAACTTATCATGCATTGTCAAAAATGGGAAAAACACTGTCTTTAAGCCAAGTACATCATGTGCAATTTCTTACTCATCACTGTTTCTGTCACAGTATTTTTCCCAACTTGTAATCCTGTAACACACCTCTCTCCCTCTCTCCCTTGTGGGTAATAACTACAGATTTTATTTCCTTATTAACAAGGAGCTAAATAAACATTTGCTGACTAAATAAACAGACTGTGTTACTATTATGAAATATTTTACCAAGACTAATATTATTACATAGCAGATGCTTTTACTGTTTCAGAATTGATAATTTTGAATTAATTATTTTTCTTCTGGAATTATGCTGTGACAAAAATCTCTATTAGATCATTTCCAATCATTATTTTTAACACATATCTTTTTAAATACATGTGAGAAAAGCAAACACTAAGAGAAAATCTCAATATATTTATAATTATTTGATTAAAATTAATAAATTAAAAACAATTGATTTTTTTTAATTTAAATGAATAGAAAGAAAATTGTTGTTTTTAAGATTTATTTATTTTTAAAGAGAGGGGAAGGGAGAGAGAATGAGAGGGAAAGAAACATCAATGGCCCACAATTCAGGCATGTGCCCTGACTGGGGAATCAAATCTGTGACCCTTTGGTTCACAGGCCAGCACTAATCCCCTGAGCCACACCAGCCAGGAAAGAAAATTGCTTTTAATTATAGTCTAACATTTAGAATTTCAAACAAAATTAAAAATGAGGACCATTTTAAGAGTAACATGTATACCCCATCATTCTTTTAATAATCACATTATTATTTAGATTTAACATTTATTTCTATGTTTTCATAAATGCTGACTTCTATCTTAACATCCAGAAAAAGTGACACTTGCAATGTCAGGCAATAGATAGGGCTAACCATAGCATCTTCTCTAACATGGACACGTCTCTTGAAAGCTTAAGTTTTGTTGGAATGGATTTAGTCAGCTTTTAGTGAGTGTTGTAATAACCCCAGTGTAATGTATATCTTAAATGAGCAGTTGTAGAATGTGTTCTAAAACTCATCAAGTTTTATTGGGAGCCTGATAGTTTTATTTCCAACTGCATAGGTACTGTGAATCATAGGAAGCAGCATGGGAAAAAGTTCAATGAGGATTCAACCTTGAATCTTTCCACTCAGTGAAAGTCCCAATTAGAAATAAGACATATAGATTCATACTGTGTCTTTTCCCCATAAAACCCAAGGTGATAATAATACATAGTACCAACTAAAACAAACAACATTCTTTGAAAGTTTAATTGTAATTCTGGAAAGAATGGTAAGCATCAAGAAAGTGACTTGCTTAAATTAGTCTAATGGTAAAAGATCACTAGACATTACAAAATATTATTAAGGGGGAAAGAAAGAAACTAATGTGGTTTAACAAATATTCAGGAAAGAATGTGGAGTTGCATATTAACAGAAGCTTTGAAGTGTTTCTAAATGTCATGGTGCTATTACATCTGCCCTAACTGTGGTTCATTTGTCATCCTATAACATATACATAAATCAAAGAAAATTTAAATGTCTATCTAAGAAATATTTATTTTGTGGGATTGACTTTGAGGGGAATGGGTGGGTGGGGATGGGGACAGAGAGGAGCAAAAAGGGGATGGATGTAATACAACAACAATAAAATAAAATAAAAAATCTTTCTTTTAAAATTGTGTGATTTTCCCTAAAAGTTTATCATTTTTATTACTCATGAACAAGTACTGTAAAAGTGGAGGAACTAATGTCAGAGCTTAATTTTGAACAATATATTGGGTCAATTTAAAATAAAATAGACCAAGCCCTGAATGGCAGCTCAGTGGATAAGGAGCAGACCTGGGAACCCAAAGGTTGCTGGTTCGATTCCCAGCCAGGGCACATAATGAGGTTGCAAGCCAGGTCTACAGCCAGGTCCTTAGTTGGAGGCAGGTGAAAGGCAACCATACATTGATGTCTCTCTCCCTCTGTGCCTCTATCGTTTCCTCTCTCTCTAAAAATAATAAATAAAAATCTTTAAAAATAAAATAAAATACACCAAATCACATAAAATGAGGTTTTACCATTTGAATATTTTAAGTGCCTTATTTTTGAATATACCTCAATATTTATCACTCAATACATACATACAACTTTTTCATGCAATATATTTTCTTTCCAGTCCAGGAATTATAAGGCAAAGAAACAAATAATGAAAAATAATTCTCACATAGTTTCCTTAGAAAATTGTGTTCACCTTTAAAACTCAGTCATATTAGTATTCTAGATTTCATTTATTCCTCTTTGTATTTTTTTTAATATTTATTTTTTAAAGATTTTATTTCATTATTTTTAGAAAGAGGGGAAGGGAGAGAGGGAGAGAGACATCAATGCATGGTTGCATTTCACCTGCCTCCCGCCACAGACCTGACTGGAGTCCTGGTTTGCAACCTGGTTATGTGCCCTGCCTGGGGAATTGAACTTGCGACCTTTGGGTTTGCAGGCTGGCACCTTATCCACTGTGCAACCAGCCAGGGCTCCTCTTTGTTTTTGATAGGGATTTTTAGATGGAAAGTTTGTACTTCTTTCCTCTAAACCATGATGATTGGCACATTAGACTTAATGTAAGATTAGCAAGTTTTAATGTAGCCCCAGCTTTCTAGGATGATACCTAGTTATAAATAGAGAAATTGGTGATGGTTGAGAAGGATATGATAAAGCCTACTCTCCCTTCCATCGCTGCAAACTAGTGAAACAAGAGGCAACATAACTGTAGTTTCTTTTTATTATCCTGTCAAAAACAAAGTCCTTTTTCTTCTTGATGCAGTTCCTCTGGAATAGGTAAATTGGGAGGAAGAGAGAATCGGGGCACGGAAATGGAAAAGAGAGCTAGAGCCTGTCTTAAGAGCATGTTTCTTGAGGCTGTGCTCCCTGTGGTACCAACCCTGCTTCTGCCGAAGCCTCCCTTGGCCAATTGCATGAATTCTCTGTGCTTTAGCTTTCTGCACCATTAAAGAGAAATGGTAACTATGTTTGCTTCTTAGGGTTCTTGTGAAATACAATACATAATAATCTATAATTTCGGATCATAGCTAATTATTATTTTTCTTCATTATTTTTCCTATTGAAACTTTTTTTTATAAAGATTTTATTTATGATTTCCAGAGAGATAGGAAGGGAGAGAGGCAGAGAGCAAGAGAAACATCAATGTATGGTTGCCTTTCACCTGCCTCCAGCTACAGACCTGGCTGAAGACCTGGCTTGCAACCTGGTTATGTGCCCTGGCTGGGAAATCGAACCAGCAGTCTTTGGGTTCACAGGTTGGTGCCTTATCTACTGTGCTACCAGCCCAGGGCTCCTATCAAAACTTTTAATGCATAGTCAGCATGATTTTGTGTTCTAAGGAGGCTGGGCATACCCTGTTTTTGTAAGGGGTACTCTACATGAAACCCAGTCGAGACTGGATAGCATTCTTCCAGTCTAGAGTAGCACTGTTTAGCTGTGCTGAAACTGCTGTCATTTTAATATTCAAATTTTTACAAAAGCAACTGACTAAAGCCTACACATTAATTACCAGGTAATGTGGCCAGGATGGGCTTAAATGAGATAAACCACTGTTGGACATATTCTCATTTGTTTTGACAGAAACATCCTGGGACTAAAATACTCATTTAAAATAAAAAACATTCACGGTGACTACCAGGTGCCACAGGATAGATTATTCTTTCTATGGCTTTAATGAGTATTTGAATAAAATAATTCCCACTCAGCCTGGTAGGGTGTCTACAAAGGGGGTTGGCTTCACTTGCCGAGTTTCTTCCCAGTGTTCAGCAAGATAGCATTATCACATTAAGTTACCATTCTATTATTGTCAGGAAACAATCTTGTAAACAAAATATTAGCTAACCTCGATCACGGTTAACTTCTTTAATTCTCAGATGAGGGTTTCCCTGGTTTTTAAGGTTTGCTACAATGGAATTTGTCTTTTCCTAATATCATTGAGCATCTCACCAGTGGACAGAGGGGAAAAAAGAGAAAATTAGAGGGCACTGTCACATGAGGTGTACAATCTTCTCACTAGAAGACCATGTTTTTGATCATTGGAGAGGAAATAATGTTGGTCTTTTAGGAGTTAATAAACCATCACTGTGTGTGTACAACAATAAGCAAGAAAGATTGGCAAGATAGTAAAATACATGAACGTGGTCAAGGATTATGAGGTCCCAAACAATGTGCATTAGCACATCATTTAATATGAGTTCAGGGATACATCAATATGTTACCAAAGTTAATACTGTCTAGATCACTGTGTGCACAAAGAGCTAAAAGCAACATCACAGACAGCACTTAGCACAGATCAGTTTACTGGGTTCACAGCATGGTCAGATGAAATGAAGGGACAAGCACCCAGGTAAAACTTCATTTTATTTCCTGGGATTAAGAGCTCAGGTCATTGCTCTAAGGCCAGTTTTTCCTTGCCCTGAAAGCAGTGTTTTGTATGGGGTTTAAAAGGTAGAGAAACAACTATTCTTTCACCAAAAGAGAGAAAAGGAACCAACTAAGTTTGAGGGAACACTTGGTCATAAGGAACATCTAGTGCACCTTGCAAATGCCCATTATTGAGTTGTGAAGATGGCAGGTGTTATTAAGGGGAGAATTGCTGTGAGTCCCCTCAAGCAGGGAGGGTCACAAGGCAATTTAAGTAGCATGGCATACACAGGGGATAGGAGACGGTCTATGTGGCTTGAATTATTCCCAAATGATAGTCTTTTGTCTAAGCTTTTCATTTAAGAACCCTAGTTAACTGATAGTGTCTGTAATGGTAGAAACGGAATCCGGATGGACCATGAAGTCCATGCAGGCTGAAGCCAGAGGACCTGTTTCTCTGTCAGTTAATTTAACCAAATGGGGTAGAAAACAGAGGAAGCAGGTACCAACATCTTACAGAATTTTTACCCAAATCAAGGTGATTACTTATAAATTTGCTACTTGATTTAAAAGCTGTTTTGTGTGTTAGGTTGAGTTCGGCACATGCTAATAGAAACAAAACGATAAGTGAAAAGACTTATGGGGGATATTCATTTGGAAGTAATGTCTATTGTTTACTTGAAAACTCAATTTACATGAAGGAGAAGGAATAGCAGAAGAGAGTGACAGAGGGGAAACATTTATAGTAGATATATGTGAAAGGAAAACATGAAGTGATGAAATAGTAAAAATAAAATACGTATGGACCTAAAAGATTGAGACTACTGGTTCAAAAATAAGAAAATGGTATTTCGTTTTGAAAAGTACAGACTAATAGACCTGAAAAAAAAAATAGCTGAGGCACATCTCCTGGAAATGCAAGCTGCAAAACAGTAATGTCAAGTGAATGTCACTGTGCCTCTCGGTCAATGCGCCTCCTGGTAGGTGTCTGCAGGTATTTCCCTTTTTAAATTTGCCTACAGATAGGTTATTAAAGTCACCGCAAATCAGAACATGTCTTACTCATGACACAAATTAAACTACACACCAGCAAAGGCAAAAAGAAGGACAAGAACACTTAGGGGGCAGAGAGGAAGCACTCTGTGAAAGCCATGTTACCAGGCAGGGATGGGTCTAAAGAGGCACCTTTGAGTGCAGATAAAATTTGATTTATTAAAAATGCTTTGCATACTCACCTCTAAGGAAATATGTCTATAAGGTCATCTGAGTATGTAAAACCGTTGAGTGATTTGGTTGGCCTATATTAGTGCTATTTTGCTTTTAGTAGGTTAATTTATCTGAGATGACTCTTCCTTTCTGATGCCTAGGGCCAGCCCCCATTTTTACCTGATGTTCTGAGCTAATCCTTAGTCAGCCCCTCTTTCATTTCAGAACTTCTCAGTTGTATGGTCTACATGTGCATGTAAATACTATGTGTGCATGTGTTTTATCCTCATTCAAATACTGTGTGTGTGTGTATTTAATCCTCATTCAAATGCTATGTGTGTGCTTTTAATCCTCATTACCACCTCTATCACCTCTGCTGCCCTGGCTTCAGCAATAATACTCCGCTGATTTTCTCATTCTTTAATCTTTCCACTCCAAGTCTTTTGAAAAGAATTTTTAAACTTACAGAGATATGTAAAAGGCAACACATATGTAACCAGGTGACAATCAATGCCTCTCAGCCTCCCTGAAAATTTCTATCTTTGTTTCTGGAAAATGCATTCAGTAATCTACAGTCTACCAAATTTTCTAGGCCACAGATAGCAAATACCAGGCAAGAGTTTATTTCTTGGCTACAAACCACATTTCTCCATTTAGATCTTATGATCTTACCTTCCCCTCTTATCCATTTTCAATCAATGGCCTGCAGATCCCTGACAGCTTGTAAATTGCTTGAAAATACCCTGTGGTATAAATGAACCCCAAATACAAATCCTAAGTAATGCTGTGTCTAGTGTCTTTAAAACTCTAATAGTCAGCATCCAGATGTATTAATAACTATGTAAGGTGCTTATTGATCTATAGAAACTTAAATAAATATGGAGCACTATTGGAATTTTTTAAAAAGGTCCCTGGGAACATTTGACTTTCTCATGTGGTAGTTAATAATGGTGGAAGGGGTAAGCTGAATAAACAGGTCTCTTGAGTTTTAGGCAGACCTATGAAAATAGGCCTAGCATACAGTCAGAAATCACCTTGTAAATTGGTGCAATCCAACTCCTCACCTATAAATGCTTCAAATAGTCTCACATTTTAACATAATTTTAAGTTGTTTAACTATTAGTCTTAGAAAAACATTGAGGTAAATTTTGTAACATGAAAGATTTTAGGTCACTGCATGCTCAATGAAGGTCAGATAAATAATTTAGGGGCAATATTAACAGAGAAAAAGGTGTATTTTTTTTTAAAAAGAATCTGTAATGAACATTTTTCCCAAGGAGAAAGAAATTGGGCAATTTCATGTAATGCTTACATTACTTACGTGCAACAGCCTGAAAATATAAAAATCAAGAGGTTATCATATTCTAGATTTTGAAAAACTCTAACCACCATTGTCTAGAAATTGTTTAAGCTTAGTGGTGGATTTCAAAAATTATGTGTAAAATAGTCATAATATTGCATTTACCTCTACGCATGGAACACCTGTCCTCGTGTTCACTGCGAGCTTAGAGTTGTGCATCCTGTCCCTAGAGGTGACCCATGTAGGTGGTGCTCACTGACAGCTGAAGACGATCATAAACCCAGAACACCTCAGTGTAGCAAACCCAAACCTCAGTGTAGTTGGAGGACAACTATGCAAAGGGTGATGTGCAGAGTGAACTTGATTCTTATTTTTAGAAGACTGAATGAATGCATGAGACTCTTTCTTCAGGCCTTAGGACAGCTTGAACATGGCATTAGGGACAGACTGTTATTTTACTCTTTAGCATAGCTGCAGCTTATGGCTAGGTTATATTCTGTAAGGAGGAATGGGGAAACCTAATGTTCATTAAGAAACTCATTGATTTATTTAATCCTTTATTGAGAATTTATTATTTTTAATATTTCATTGATAAAAATATATTTAATTTTATTAATTTATTTTTATTTCATTTTATTATTGTTGTATTATATCCATCCCCTTTTTCCTCCCCTCTGTCCCCTTCCCCACCCACCCACTTTCCCCCAAAGTCAATCCCACTTGTTGTCTATGCCCATGGTTCTTCCATACTAGTTCCTTGACTAAACTGCTTCCCTTCTTTGCTTCCTCTTTCCTCCTCTTTTCTCCCCACTGCCCACTGAAGGCCTATTCATTGTATTCATGTATCTGGTTTTGTTTTGCTTGTTTGTTTATTTTGTTCATTATTGTCCTGTAATGGGTGAGATCATATGATATTTGTCTTTCATTGACTGGCTTATTTTACTAAGCATAATACCACCACCAACTCACTGAGAATTTAATAAAAAATGCATTTTATATAAAATAAATATACATTATTGGCCAACAATGTGATTACCAGACTTGTCTTAAAATACTAGCATTATCCAATTTCACCTTTATATCTTCATAGTGAACATAATTCTAAATATGCCCAGAAAATATCTTGTAAATATATTAAAACTTAGAAATATATATGGTTTTCTTAATGATGCACTTTCATGACACTATAGTGTATATAATAACACACTAAGAAAATATCTTTGCCTAGGTAGAAACTACATTAATAATTTCATAATTTTATTATATAAATATAGACAATCTAATAACTTACACATATACCATTGTTGCTCAGGCATTATTATGAGATGAAACTAACAACAACTAAAGCAACACTAAGAACAATGTGATTTTATTAAAACATCAGATTCAACTAATGTAAGTATATAATCTTAATTTTACAAATATAAATTTTTATATAAAAATAAAGAAAAGTATATAATTAGGCCAAGATTATAAGCTATAAAATGACAGTACCATGTTTTCTGCCTAAATGCCCATGTTCTCATGTGAGGTCAACAAATTCTTTATGTAAAGGATCAAATAATGAAAACTTTTAGACATTGTGGCCTATGCAATCTTTGTAATAAACTACTCAGATTTGCTTTATTCAACTCTAACCCTTGGTTAGATTTAGGATTAACTATATCAATTATGAATGCAGATATGGACAATATGATCGATGGCCATGGCTGCGTTCCAATACAACTTTATTCATTAAAAAGATGCAATCAGTTTGGCCTAAGGACCACACTTTGCCAACCCATCTCATAAATCCTTGTGCCATGTGTATTCCATTCATATTATATGAAAAAATTGATTAAGTCATTAGAGAATCCACATTCTTAAACATACTAGTAATTCCTTTGGTTCACACTATGCTTCAGTTATATTAAATGTTAATGCCAATTACATTATTTTAGATAATAGCATATTCCAAAGCACTAAGATAGTAGGCTTATATCTGATCAGCTACATCTGATCCCATGCAAATTAATATTTGGAAATGTAGCAATGTGATATATTAGAGCAGTTATCCTTTGTTACGTCTTAAACAACATCAACTAGACCCGTGAATACTAAGCTGTTGTATATATTGATAATATTTTGTTTGTACTCCTACTCTGTGAAATTTTTATTACAGCTAGGTGAATACTTATTTTAAAATTCCTTTAGTATTAAACATTTAAGGAATAATAAAAGTTACTTTACATATTTAGCTTTGTGTAAAGGGACTTGAGGATTATTCATTAAAGACTTTATTAAAGATTTTATTTATTATTTCCAGAGAGAGAGGAAGGGAGCAAAGCACAGAGAGAGAGAAACATTAATGTATGGTTGCCTTTCACCTGCCTCCAGCTACAGATCTGGCTGGAGACCTTGTTTGCAACCTAGTTATGTGCCCTGGCTGGGAATTGAACCAGTGACCTTTGGGCTTGCAGGCCAGTGCCTATCCACTGAGCCACCAGCTGGGGCTCTCATTAAAGATTTTTAAGTATGAAATCACAATCTTATTGCATTATAAGGTAGCAAAACAAAAGAAATTGGAGCGTATGTAATTAATTTGTATTCTTGCTGCTATAATTATCTACATTATGTCTGACAAGATCGAACTAAGCTACAAAGAAATAAGTGAGCTATGGAAAACAAATGCATATTTAAATACACCACTTTGTCATAACAAATCCCAGTATTTTAAAAATTGAACATGAGGCCAAGAAAAACAGAACCTGAAGGCCACACCACAAATACATTAAATTATGTATAAGAAAGAATATATATTTATATATACTTACATATATATTAGATGTTTGACACCAAAATATCTTGTGTTACTTCCCTAGTGTAGAAGGAAAGTTCATATGCCTTCAAATGGTTCTCCTTGTCACAGCACATTTAGAGAAGTCAAAGAAATGTTTTCTTGTCTAACTACAAAGGAATATGGCCACATAGATCCCACCTAATTAATATTTGAAAAAGTAACAATGTAGTACATTATAGCAGGTATCTTCTTGTAATCTAAAACAAGGGCCAGAAGCCTAGTGCCCTCCTGGGGGAAAGTAGGCAGGCAGACTTTGAACCTATCTTTAACTTAGGAAGTGATCTGAGTCTGCCTCAAGTTCATGGGTCAGATCAGTTGGGAAAGTCACATCTAACGTCAACAGATAAGTTTGCAAGCTAGCCATATACCTGAAAACTAAGGTCTCAACTTTTTGGTAAACAATGCTAAAAACTGCCACCATGGCACCTTTCTTCATAAAATAATTTACTCTGTGTGAGGTAGGTGGTGAGTGCCGGAAAATTATAAAAAGTCATTAATACAGCACAAGCTCTTCAGAAATAACACTTTAGAGGAGTGAAGAAAATAAGTACATCAAGCCATTATGAAAACTGAGATATGATGATGTAGCAATATATTTGTAACACTGTGTGCACCTGAACATGAGTATACTAACCACCTCCATATCTCAGGGGAAGGTTCTAGGAAAGGTCAGCCTTAGGAGTTAATTCTCAAATGATCTGTAAGAATTTTGCATGGGCTATTTGAAAGGGAAGGGACCTTTTCAAAATCTGGCCTGGAAAGGGCAGATGGCAAGCAGTTCATTTTTTTCTGCAACACATGGTAGAAAATGATGGACAGGAGCCTTTGGCCACTTACCATGTCACAGTGGCAATAATCATCATGCAAGTTAGCATCCTCTCATCAAACATCTCCGCTTACATCATACAGCCACTAAGGAAAAGAAAGTCTCTTTTATCTAAGGGCTTCCAGGTCATTTAGATAACACATCAGTGTCCAGTACTGAGAGATGCGTGACCTTAAGCTAGTTCTATATCTGCTCTGAACTTTACGTTTCCTACTTGAGTGCTAGAAATATTAAAATACCTTGTTAATGGAGGTTTGGGGAGGATTGTGTGAAAGTATAAAATTTATTTCTATTGTGTCTGCCATGTAATAAGCATTCCACATAATCATGAATGCAAGGAGAAACATATACTCTATGACCACTTATAGTATTGTGCCCTTTTTTTAATTTAAATACTATCTAAATAACCAATTTCCATGATCCATTATTAAAAGGTTAAACTTACACTGACATTTTATAATATTGTCTAATAATATTTTTTTGTCACTATTCCACTCATTCTCTCTTTTCTTTATTTATTTGAGTGAATGAGTTGGAAGACAAGATTTATACTTAACAGTTTTTTAATGGTAAGTTAAAATATAAGCTTTTCTGTCAGCTTCTCAAATCATATTAATACAAAATTTTCTTTTCATTATTTCAAAATGCTTACAGTAATTCATTTGTTTAAAGAATTACTCTTTTAAGTAATATGAATTGCAATATTACTAAACATGCAAAAATACATTTATACACATACATATTTTTACACATATTTAAAGTACATACTGCATTTTGAGGAATTAATACAAAAAATTTAAAACATAGTAATTAAATGACAAATTGTCTAGATGTGAAAGGGAAAAAAAAAGTACACATTGGTGGTTACAGAATAGACAGGAGGATGTTAAAAAGAACAAAGGAAATGGAGAAGCCACAGAATTTATATGCATGACCCATGAACATGAACTAAGGGGAACATTGCTGGAGGAAATGGGGTACTGGGTGGAGGGAAGCAAAAGGGGGGGAATTGGGACAACTGTAAAAGCAAAATAAAAAATATATATATTTAAGAGAAAAAATATGAGACTTTCATTGACGTCGTTCAATTTCATTTTATTTAAAAAATAAAGTCAGCCAGTAAAGCATAATAAATCTATCTATATGCATGCATAACAAAGGTAAGTTTATAAGAAAATAGAATTTCTCCTTTCCCGTTGTATTTGGTAGGTGATATCAGACCACTTACATTTCCAATTCTATAATATTGCAGGGACCCATCAGGTGGTGATGCCTCCTTCTGTCCAGTTACTTGTAAAAATGCAGAGGCAATGTGTAGAAAGCTGCAGTCTTGCATACAACCCTGGAGCAAAACTAACTGAGAGTCAGGGAGCAAAATTAATCAGATAGCAAAGTAACCTGACATTTGCTGCTTCCAGTCTATGCAGTTCCTCCTTGAATTATACTAAAAGTAGCCAGTGAAGCTTTATTAGTCCTCATAGATGTAGTCGGTGCCTCCTAAGAATTAAGTAACTTCCCCAGTTTCAGACAATAACCAGCAAAGTAAAATTCAGTTTCCAGGGCCTTTCCTTTTTCTACTCGAGCAAACCTTTCATTCTCCTGACTGCAAAATATCTTTTCCCTCAAACTTGTACCTGAATACAATATTATTAAAGAATTTTTTAAATTAAAATGAAACATAAAACACCAGGAAGGGTGTCGGACACTGGAAAGTTTTTGCTCTTTTAAAGCCTAAGGGTGAAATGATAGATGTGATCTACTTACATCATGGGGCACAAGAGTGTTTCCCTTGGGTAGGACAGCGTGGTGGGCAGTTTGGGTTGGCAGAGCGCAGAAATATGAACTGTTCATAAAAAAACACATGCTTTCAAGTTTGACTTTGGTAGCATTGAAAGTCTATGACCTTGCACTTATCCAGTCATATTCACTTGGGTATCATCCGTTTGATGGTCAATATACATGAAGCTGGGGAAATTAAAATAGTGACTTAAACAGTTTTAATTTACTCCAGCCTGTGCTGCGATTCCATTTCATTCTAATACATACCCAGGTTTGGGCTCCTTTACTTTGAGCTATAGTTCTACAGTTTTAATTCTCAATGCACGTATTCACCACGTAAATTTTTCTAGCTTCTAGCTGTTTCCAGTTGCTCTTTGCTCCCGTTCCTTTGCTCCCTAGATTGAAAACTTAGAGAAAATTCAGACAATGATCCTGTGTTTACACAATGCTTTCACAGTGACAGACTCTTCTCCATCAGCAGTTCAAAGATCCTAAGACATAAAGAAATACTCTGATGTAGGGTTTTTCCCTTCCAACTATTCCTTCAAAACAGCATATTGCTTGCTTTCTTCTTAAATACACACATACACACACATCAAAGAGGAAAGTCAACTGTATTATGTTCAGAAAACCACAGTCAGAGTGTCCAAGATGTCATGGATCTGTACAAATCAGAACTAAAACATATATTGTAAGTAGCCCATTGATCCTTGGTGTCCGCTGGAGCTTAACTCTTTTCTCACTGATACCTAGTGATAGTTGCATATCAACTAATTGGGTATCTTTTTTATTTAAAAATAAGTGATGAGAAAATTGTACAGAAGATTTTGATCCAATAGTCAAGCATTTTATTTATGAACTACCTGATTCTAAAACAATGGCTGTCAGAATGCAAGCTAACTTCAAATCATTGATTTAGATTTTGTTCAACAGTTTTACTTTCCTCTGATCCAAACAAACACTTTAAATTATTGGCTTCAAAACACATTTTCCTCCTTTATTATACCTCTACCTTCCTCTGTGTGTGTATACATAATATATAATCTTCACATAGTGAGGAATAAACATGAAAAATAGCATTAATGGCACATAACTCCCTAAAAAAGCCTTGGAGATCTTTTTTTCTAATATTGTTAGGAAGCCTTGCTCAGCTAAACATATGAATAGAGTTGTAAATGTCCATGGCATTTAAAACACATTTAATTTCCATATCATATTCTGAGTTTAATTTCCAACTTTACTCAGATACTGTTGTGAATATTCTGTTGGAGAAAGTTTGCACGTGAAGACATCTGTTAAAATGGTGAGGAAAATTTAGAAATAACTTAGAATTTTCCAAATAAAACCTTTTCCTGGCACTCTTCTGAGCAAATGTTGCCACAAAACACACCAAGAAAATAATGCCCTAAGTGTTCCAATATAGAGAGACCAACAGTCCATAAAGTTTTGCAATTCTACTGTGGATATCAGATGCTACCAAGATAAATTAAGTGATTGCCTTTTGGAATTACATCTAAGCATACTTGTGTGATAAAACAAAATACCATGGGGTGGAGGCTTGTGAACAACAGGGTTGGAGGCTGAGAACTCCATGATCAAGGTGCAGGTATATTCTGTGTGTCTAGTGATGTCCCAATGCCTAGTTTATTGATCGCTATCTTCCCATTGTGTCTTCTCATAACAGAAGGGGTCAAGGAGCATTCATCTTTGTTCTGTGGGTACTAATCTCATTTATGAAGTTTCCACCCTTATGACCTAATCACCTCTCAAAGGCCCCACCAGCATACACTATCACCTTGGGGTTAAATTTTCAGTATATGAATCTTGAAGGGGACAAAAACATTCAATCTATAGCAAAGTCCTTCTGGTAGATGCTTTGGTAAATAGATCTTTTATAACAGGTTTGTGCTTCAGTATATCATATTGCAAATAACTTGCAACATTTGACTCAGAAGATCTAGGAGATTTTTGGTCTTAATCTGTCACTCACTACCTTTCAAGTGTTGTAAAAATCTCTTAACCTGTTTGATTCTTGGTATTCTCATTGGCAAATCTCTCTCTCTCTCTCTCTCTCTCTCTCTCTCTCTCTCTCTCTCACTCTGTGTGTGTGTGTATGTCTCTCTCTCTTTCTGTGTGCATGTGTGTATGTAGCTGGGACATGGTTGACTTACACTCCCTCCTTTTCTTTCTCTGGCATCTCTCCATCAATATATACAATTCTTTCCTGAAGAAGAAAAATAAGAGACTTAGCATGTAAAACCTATCCCTAGTTCTTCACTTCTCAGGAGAGCTGGATTGAAAGCAGAGAAAATATGCTCTGCTCTGCTTTCTGCAATGTAAGGAATGGGTGTAGCCCCTGGCTTGGGGAAGTTTAATTCTGCAGTTCAGTTTTATGAAACCTTAATGGTGCACAGATATGAGACTTATTCTTCAACATTTTCTGTGATAAAGTTGCTGTTTTCTGCTAAGAGATGATATGGACAGCCTGTGAGACTTCATGGGTGGTAGGGATGGCTGAATCCAGCCTTCCATCCGTCTCCAATTCTGTTCTATCATTGACCATTCAGTTTAAACCAGCTGCCCTCCATGATGAGACTCCATTGACACCCAGAATTTTCCATTAAAACTACATCTGGCATATGAACCCATGAGATCATGTAACATAATCATCATTATTAAGCTGCTAAGTTTTAAGATAATATGTTATATTGCCAGAAATGATCAAGCCATTTCCACAACAGAAAAGCAACAGGAAAGGGTCAATGGATAATGTTGCTGAACAGACAACAAAAGCTTTAAAAAGTAAAAGCAAGTTCCATCTGCAGAAGTAAGGTGATCTGGTAAGGTTTTAAGGGCACATTAGAATACTATGATGATGTACTTTATAAAATTAGAAAGTTTGTGAAATTAGAAAATGGAACAATAAAAAATGCAAAACTAGCTGAAGATAGTCATATAAAGAGAATACCTTATTGTGTATCCTTTAATTGTTTTCTATGTAGATAATTCTAAACACTGAAGTTTTTATCACAATGTGTTTGGTAAACCTTTTTTTTAAAATAATATAAATATATATTTTATTATGCTGCTATCATTAAGAGACATTTTATGCATTTAAACATTATGTGATCTCTAATGGCTGTTTAATTTTCTATTATGGGAATATGAGCAAGTTATGTTTTAGTGATAAAACGCTATTCTAAGTAAGCAATGACAATGTCATAATGAATTCTCCCTCAAGCTTTTTCTATAAACCAGGACTGTATTGATAGAAATGGTTATCTATAATGCTTATCAAGTATTTATATGTGTATGACAGTCTAATAAGCAATTTAAATCCATTCTTTCATTTAATCCTCATAATAAAAAATGAAGTACATAATACAACTTTTCTATTTCATAGACAACAAAAATTAGGATCAGAAAGATCATGCATGTAGCAAGGATTTTTAACTAAGCATGGAAGCACAATCATATTTCACCTGAGTTAAGGAAGATAAACACATTTTGGGGAGATAAAAAGGAAAGAAATTTGAATAGATTATAGAGCTTCCATAAAGGTCCAAAAGGAAAGATTAAAATACTCAGTTTTCACCAAACTATGGTATTCATTAAATGACAAATTAGGAGAGCAATATAAAAGCGTTAGGTGCAGAAGCTCCTTTCTCAAAAATCATACCTGATATCCCTGCGTATAGACAGTCTCCGGGGGCTAAAGTGGGAGTAACCTGTGTGCATCTCAGGGCGGCACATGGTGGTGATGCAGCTGGCACCTCCTTTCCGGCTCCTCAGGTTGTCTGCACATCAAGGAGGGACTCGCCTTGGAATGATTAATAACACAGAAATCAATAGTGAATAACCATGAGTAATTTCCACATTTTGTAAAGTCAGTTGCTGACACCCAGTGATGTAAGTTGAAAAACTAAGCTCCAATATTGATACCAAACCCAGGTTCAGCTACCTATGCCTTTGAAAGCCAACACTCAAGAGGCAGGTGCTGACGTAAGGAGGGACAGTTTGTTCAGTCCAGAGCCAGCAGCTTGAGCAGGTGGTGGGGGGTGGGACTCTTGTCACAAACACCATCTTACACCTGGGCAGGGGCTGAGGGTTTTTAAGGAGGGAGGAGGAAGAAAAAACAAATGAGTTGAGAGGAAGAGGTTGAGAGTTCTTGGTTGAGGGGACTACTGCAAGCCCTCAGTCTATTTAGATAAGTGGTTGAAGGTCAGCAAATGCCCCAGAGCTGGAAAGTCTGAAGGTCAGAGTCTGTTTCTGAAGTTAGTTCTAGCTACTCTTTATCTGCAGTCATATATTAGTTAAAAGGTTATTGTTTACAGAAATAATGTTAAAAGAATGGTAAGGTGGGCCAAAATACTATGCATCTTGATGTTTTGGACAAAGCAGGAGGACCTGAGAAAGACTAACTACAAGTTAGTTCCCACAGATAAGATCCACTAGCCAAACAACCTTCCTTTCCATGGGGACCAGCCCGGTTCATGTTTATCTCTGAGAATGAGCTTCAGTTCCCTTCCTGCTCATGGCATTGGTCAACAAGCTCACCATGTTCTTCCCAGGAACCAGATGTTCCTTGTACAAAGTCTGCCCTCTATTGCTCATTCTCATATGGCCTTTTTGTGGGACACAGTGTCCTCCTCCAGAAGGCTGATCTCACCTGTCCAGTATCAAATGATTACATGTCAGGTTCTACCTTTGCCACAATTGTGAGACAGAAATCCCTCTCTCACCATTGGAGTGAACAGTAAATATACATCCATTAGCACCGGACAGCAATAGAAAACATCTATGAACATTGATTAGAAATAGCCAACATGTACCTGTTTCTCTACTATATGCAGGACAATAAACCATGTGTTATAGTTTTAAGAAGCTTGCATTCTATTTTAGGAAGTGTGAGATATAATTCAATAAAGAGGTAAATTAAGAAATTATTGTTGTGCAAAATACCAAATATATGACCATGTATTTTATCAACTGTAGCAACTATAAAATAGATTTTAATTATTTTGCAACACTAGTTATAGAAAATTAGAGAACATTTTTTGGAATTTTAGAAATTTTTCTTTTGAATAACAATTCTTTCCTGAAATAAAGCCTGAATTAAAGAGATATTGAACAAAATGAGTATAAAAGAAAACTATGTTAAGTAGTGTTTACTTAGCAAGAAAAAACAAAAGGCAAATAATGATCAATTGGCCACATATTTTATGCCACTGGCTCCACATATGTAAAAGTAAATACTCTTGTGCTAAAATATAATTTTTTTAATGTTTCTTGAATGGTAAGTTAAATTAAGAAAAACATATTATACTGCAGGAAGACTTCTTAGCCAATGAGCAAATAGAAGCTTCAGTTTCAAGAACCATTAACTTTTGGCCTAAATTTGTGCTCATGATTCCTATAGATGGGCTTCTCCTAAGAACACAGTTCTGTTCTTTGATGGACAGGAAATGTTGTCTGTTGCAGATGATATTAGATATGTATGTTGTGACCTACCTACCTCCAGACACTAAAAATTACTTAGATGGGATTTTATTTAAAAATTCTTATCATCTGATCACTGACTCTTAGAATGTGAACCCATTTAATCTCCCAAAAAACAATGACAAGTACTACTCTAAAGAGGTATTGTCTTCTTTCAGAATGTTTCCTTTGCTCTGGACACTGTCCATGGTGACCTTGATTAACAATATCTATATTTTTTTGATTAGGGGCATATTTACTATCACTTAAAAATAATTTTCTGATTATATTGACCAGAAACAGCACCTTTTCTGAAATTCTATTGCCTTTACCATTGTTTTTATCCTTATAGTTCATATCTTTTTTTCTCATATTTATTTAGAATAGCTTATAATTTAAAATAGTTGTATATTTATTGAATGCAGAGATTATATTCTGTATCATTTTATAATGTATATTCCTACCATTTATTTATTAACTCGTCAACTGAATCAACAAACATTTATTCTAATTCCAGATCTTGGCTTGGTGCTTGGTGTATAGAAGTGAATGATTCTACTCTTATTGTAGAGTATTCTGTCTAGCAGATAACACAAATATAAAATAAAATGAATTAGTACACAATAACTTAATTGCAACTGTGACATGCAGCTCTAGGGAGAAATCAGTTTCCTTGCAAGTCCAGGTCTATGGCTGAATTCAGTGTTATACCATGTAAAATTGAGCTTACTGGTTCCTTGTTGGGTGGGAAACATTCTCAGCTTCAACAAAGTTCCAGCATTTCTTGGCTTGCTTCCCTATTCTTGCTTCTTCAAAGCCAGGATCAGGTGCTTCTTAGGCTTTAAACTTCTCTGAACTATCTTTCTCCTTCATGTCTTTGGCTGATTCTCTCTTCTGCCACATCTCTCAGACTCACATCTTTGCATTTCTCTTCTGCTTTAAATGGTTCATGTGATTACATGGTCCCATCTGGACAATCCAGGATGATATTCCTATTTTGAGTACAACAATTTAACAATTTTAAATCTATTAGCAAATTCCTTCAACCCTATACCCATTTTATTTTATAACCTGAGGGAGTATGCTTCTTTAGGATTCTGTTGACCACGCTGGGCTCTTTAAATTTACAGCTTGAGATTAATGAGTGCAGTTGAATAGAATATTGTATTACATATCTAAATCATAAATTCAAAAATGTAAACAATTGACTTTCTTTATCAAATTTACATTTTATCTATGCATTTATATATGTATTCCCTAAAATATGATTATATTTGGAGATAAGGCAAAAAAGTGATGTAAATTCTTGATTAGAGCTTGCTAAAGACCAAGTCCTCTGTTGCTGAAAGATTTTAATCATTGTAGGAAATATACCATTACTCTTCTGATGCTGAGACTGGGTCAGGAATTACAGAACCTAAATGCTTTTCTTCAGTTTTAACTATTATGGTATTTTAATTAGCTAAATTTTTAACGCTTAAAAGTAGAAATTCTAAATGAACACTTGTGTATTTCTGGCTATTTTCAAACCTCTTTCCCACATTTCCAGTAAGCTGCTGTTACACAGGTGAGTTTTCTTTCCTGGTTTCCATGGTACATGTTAAAACTCAACAATGCAGTTAATTTCCAAGAGTATGGTCTCCACGGTAACCAGATGGCAAACTAAACCAAAAGTCTTTCCCAACATCAACATGTTCAATTTCTTTAGAAAGTGCTAAAATTTTGGCAAGATTGTTCAAGGAAAATGAATAGATTAAAATAGAACCTCTACTGAGATAATTTACATTTAAGAGATAAATGCAGATAAATGCATAATGTGAAAGTTAATTGTTTAACATCTCCAAATACCCCTGAGGCTAATGAAATAAAATCGTTCATAATAATTTTCTTATTCTTCACAAGATCATCTTCACAATGTGGCTTTGAATTCTGTTTTTATTTGAGGTAATGAAATTTTGAAGAACATAAAGAAAACTCAATACATATCCAGGATTCTACTTAAAAAGTGAGAATAGAAGTACAGTAAATTTGACCATTTAATGAGAAATAATTGTACATGATTTATATAAATTCCAGATAAATACCTTGAAATGTATAAAATATAATTTATATTCAATACCTATAATTATAATATTAGTAAGTCATTGAGACTGATTGATATAGCTCTGTTTTCTTAAAAGTTAAACAACCTGTTACTGTGTTAGAAAAGCAACCTTATGTTAATATTATTTTTATTCCAAAAATATCACGCATATACAAAATAATTAGTAATGATTTGTAATATCTTAAGATGAGGATTACTTTAAGAAAATAGATTTTTGAATAATTTTGTTCAGTAGAAAATAATCATTGCACACAATAAATGTTAAAGGTCATAAAAATACTTATCCTCCTTCACCCAAGCCCTTGCAGTGTGATTTTACTGAACCTCTTACAAAAAGTTACATTTTATTTTTCCATGTGTTGGAGATGAAATGGTCATATAACTTGTTTTATCTATGGAGACATTAAGGAATGTCACAGGAGTAGAGACATGGACCACCTTTCTCACTGAAACATGCCATATTTTGCTAAACTTAAATTCCTCAGACCATGGTGAAAGTCTTAGCCATCTTCAGGGGGAGAACAGTCAGCCATGCAGAAGAGAGCACAGGCACACAGATGACTGTCCCAAACGTCACAGCAGCTGACCACAAACACGTGTGTGAAACCCAAGTGATTTTGGCTAAGCCTGTCTCAGATTGAATAGGCCTTTCAGTTAGATTCAACTCCAATAAATGACCCAAAGAACCATATCAAGGGTTGGTTTTTAAGTCCCTAAATTTTTTTTTTTTCACAGCAAAAACTAGATGTGTTTTCTGTACATTTCAAAATATAAATATAGCTTAAGAGCTCATGTGATAATATGTTCCTCAAGGGAAAAGAAAACCTCTATCTTTGAATATTTTTACAAGGGGAAGATTCCTTTGCTTGAAATTTAGGAACTAGCATAAAAATATTTCAGCCTAAGAGAACATTAAAAAAAATAATTTCTCAAATGCTAATTTAAAACAAAATAACTTTAAGGTCACCTTAACTTGTAAAATTATCAACTATTCATAAGTTTCATGATGCTAACTTGCCACTGTTATAAGAATTATTAAAAATTGAGAGTGCTTCACTAGACTGAGATAATTTTTGAGTGTATTATAACTCAGTATATAAAATCAAAACTCTCCTGTGAAGGTAAATTTTATTGGGGGATAAAAATTAAAATCTTTTTTTTTTTTTTTTAAAGATTTTATTTCATTATTTTTAGAAAGAGGGGAAGGGAGAGAGGCAGAGAGGGAGAGAAACATCAATGTATGGTTGCGTTTCACCTGCCTTCAGCCACAGACCTGGCTGGAGACCTGGCTTGCAACCTGATTATGTGCCCTGGCTGGGGAATCGAACCAGCGACCTTTGGGTTTGCAGGCCGGCACCTTATCCACTGAGCCACCAGCCAGGGCTTAAAATCTTAACAATAATATTATTAACATTCACTACTGGATAGGTTTTTAATTATATTAATTAATCTCATTAACCAATCCTAATACAAGGAATTTCATATTACTCATATATCAAATACAATAAGAAAGATACCTCACATAATAAAAAGAACATGTATTTTAAATAGATAGCTTATTTATTTAATAGTGATAGTGTGTCAGTATTACCAAATTATACTGAACAGTGATTTCACCACTGCCTAATTAACAACATACTTAAGGGACTTATATGGTTAATTTACCAGTGCTCTTTGGTATTCTCCCCAATTTCCACTTCCTGGCTAATAGTATTAATAACTTGAATTATATTTTTTAGCTTGCAGAGTTATCTATACAATATCTGATTCCAGTGATACCCCTCTCCTTCATTCTCATGGTCCAGTTCCTTCTCCATTATTATGTATATCCTGAGTTTTTAAAAATTAATTTTTATTGTATTACATTTGTCCCATTCCCCCCCCCCCCCATTGCTTTCACTACCCCATGCACACCACCCTTCAGCCCACAGTCAATCCTCACATGTTGTCCATGTCCATGTGTCATTTTCACTAGTTCCTTGACTAAACTGTTCCTTTTCTTTCCCTCACCCTCCCTTCCCCTCTGGTTATGGTCAGTCTCTCTCTCTTTTTTTTCCATGCCTCTGGTTCTATTTTGCTTGTTTGTTTGCTTGTTTTATTCATTAGTTTCCTGTACTAGATGACTATGATCATATGACATTTGTCTTTCACTGCTTGGCCTAGGTTTTATTTTTAGTTTTTATAATTCTACTTTCTAACTTTCAAATTAAGAGATTTTTAGCCATGCAGGAACTTCATAATTTCTATATCATCTATTTTATCTTGTTCATTTCATTGAAAGAACTTGAGTTTTAGCAGTGCGCCTGGTCAGTTACATAGACATTACATTTTCCTTCATTGCATGAGCTAAGGACAATGCTGAAACAAAGTCCTAATCAATCTATCAATAGAGGTGATGGATGTAGATTTTATATCGTATTTTAAAGGTTGCAATCCACTTTCTGTTTCTCAATTTAGAAGAAGCCAGAATGCAGGACATTTTGAGTCCTATTTTACCAAGTTGACAGATGGAGGTGTTACAGAAGGAAAGTGTGTCGTTGGTGATTTTGTGGGGAGAGACACTCTAGTTCACAAGACTACATTGGACTGTATGTCAGAAAAAATTTAGCCTTAGCCCTTGTACTTGTGGGCGCCTTGTCCTGTAAAATTAGTTTGCATCTTAAGTAATAAAAAACTTAGAACTGAGAGTGGAAGATATATTTTTCAATCTCAGGCCATAACACTGAAAACTGTTCTTGTTATATTTTGTTTAAAAAGTGAACCACTGAACCTGTAGACCTTAAGAAAATGGTTGAAAAAATTATAATGTTAATTGATGTTGAGTGTTTGTACTTTTAGCAACATTGTATGCAAGAGAGGAAGAGAAGCAGTATTAGAGAAATGCAAGCCTGAACACATGTTATTTTCCAATCACATATTCTTGCTCATGAAACACAATTTAAACTGCTTGAGATACCAGTGAAGACACACTGTTTTTGTACCACTTGTCAAAGTAAACATGCCGCCCCCTTTCTCAGGCATTTCCAATGAAGAAGTCTTGCTTAGCCAAAGAAAACTAGCTTAGTGGCAGAAATACTATCAGATATTCAAAACCAAGAAAAGGGAGTATTTCTTTTTCTCTAATTACATAAAGCAGAAGAGTCTGCTAATTCTATATAAACTACCCGTGTTCTCTATAAGCTACCCATTATAGACCATTTTTCTTCAGTTTCATGGGTTTTAGCAATAGATTACATAAAGCCAAAATAGAGTTAATAAATAAAGCAAGTCATTAGAAAATATGTAAACACATTAGAGAGACAAATATCAAAATAATATTCAGATATAGAAGATGCATGAAAGGATTGCAAAAGAATGCCATACCTTGAATTGTTAACTGACATATTAAACTTTAATGATTCAGTGATGTAAATTATATGTAACAACCAATAAATGAATGTAAAACTACTGAGATTAAGGGGATAAAACAGAGTGATCCATAATTATTACCCCAAAGTGTAAAACAAAGAGTTTAAGTGACATATAGTTGAAAATAAACTGAAAATAAAAGATTAAATGATCATTAATATTGTAAGCATATTTGCATTTTACAATAAATGTAGAAGACTAAAGTGGGCAGATTTAAAATATGAAATGCAAATATATTCAACTACATGAAATATATTGTAAAAATAAAGAAATAGTAAAATAAAAATAAAAAGAATAACAATGATAATAGCAATAAATAGGCAAACCCTAACTAAATTAAAGTTGAGTAAGCTATAATAACAAAACAGATGATGGTATTTATGATAAGGAGCATTCTGAGAATCAAAATGTGATATTTCATTATGATATATATATATGTATCATTATATGTATATATCATATATACACAGAGTTATTTCTTCTTCTGATACATAGAAATACATATTATATATATACACATATATGTCAATACTCAAACTACAGATACACTTTATAATATTCCTTTAAAATATAAAGTAAAAGTTACCAAAGAACTGAGAGCAGAAATTAATTCTTTGCCAACTTTAGAACATTTTTGCACATTTTTCTAAATATCTGATAAAAAGAATCATCTCATGACAAAAAATACAGATTCTTTTCAAATGCACACAGAGTGTTTACCAAAATTGACTTGAGGTGGTATTTTCAAAAAAGATTTCTCTGTTATCAAAGGATGGGCATAGCTTAGAAAGCATTCAATAGCTAGGAAGGAATGGAGCACTCAAAGCAAATAATAATAATAATAATAATAATAATAATAATATGTCCATGACAATGAAAGTAAAAACCACAAAATGACAACCTGTCTTTACTTGGAAAATAGATACTTGGGAAATCAAAGGGCAAAAATATATTATGTTGAAAATACCAAAATGATATTTAAAATATCCATGGAAACATTTTGAAGTGAATTATATTGAAGTTATTGTATATCGGAATTTGTGGGATGGAACTACAGCATGACAAAACTCATATTTTAAATGAATCGGTTAGAAGAAAAGGCCTAGAGATCCATTATTTGAATTTTCACTTGAAGAAACTAGAAAAAATGAGTTAAACAAACTCCATAAACTCAACAAAAAGGAATAATGAAGACAAATTAATGAGTAGAAATTAAACATGTAATTAATATAAATTGATTTTGCAAGAAAGAAAATAATCAAAACTAAATGTTAGTTCTCTATAAAGATTCAAGAAATGTAAAATTTTAACAAGAGTAATCAAGGAATAAAAGGAGAAAAATTCAAATCACCAATATCAGTAGGAAAAAATGCAGTACAGAAGTTTCAATTGTGTGAAGAACCATAAATAATATTCAGAGGAATCCAAATGAATAGAAATGTGTTATCAATATTTAGAATAGTATAGGGATGAATAATCTACTATCAATGAATAATCTATGAAGAAGTGTATAAATGAGGAGCTAATCAGTACAAGTGTAGACCTGAGAGTAATTACTTATGATTAGAGAAGTCTCTGTTTAATAAAATAAAAGATAATTACATCATAAGATATTGGATGCTCTTGTAGAAAATGAGTATGTTGCTCTGTGAAAACAGAAAATGGTATCTGAGGTCAGCTGAAGTGGTACTTATGCTAGGATACAACCTCTCTCCCTTCTAAACTCTTATCATATTAATTTGAAAGTTTCATGGTTATGTTAGTCATTCATTTACATATTTTACCTCTGAGCTCCATAAGAATGTTCCTGGTTTCTCTTTTATTTTCTGTATTATTCTTAGCATCTAGCATAAATATTTGTTATTGAACAACTACATACTCTAAACTGTGGAGAGGATGATAATGACTAATCTTTATTCCAATTTTATAATTAGCTTAATGATCAGAAAAATGAATATAGGTAATACATATTAGTTAAGTGAACAGATGAATCAATTAATGATTCAGAATATCCATCTCCTATATGGTAAATGAGTCATTAAAGAAACTTTGAAAAGGAAAAAAGAATCAGATTTTAAATATTAAAAAACATATATTAATTAAATTTTAGGATTTTGAGAGGTTATGCAGTTTATCTGAAGACTTTATCAAAGATAGACTATGCATTCCATGCTAGTTTAGATACTACACTTGGTCAATTTCTGGATGTTAAACTATTATATGATTACTGATATTTCAGAATTTCTAATTCATTTACTTCATGGATAGTAAATTAAGTTTTTAGTTTTTCAAAATGGTAAACAACACAGTCACAAGTAGTTTTCAACACATTTTGAAAAAACTTTATGAAAATATTTTTTAGTTTTGTAAAAATAGAATTGTAAGTGATGAAAAAGTATCTTATTTCTCTTTCAATTTAGCTTTTATAGTCAGAAAATTTATATGACTTTATGGTTAATTTTCATGTCATATGCATGTTCTTTGGCTATATATTAATGCATTTTATTATAGAAAATACAGTAATGCAGAAGCAAAGGATTAAATCCAACCATATATCTACCAATAGAAATAGACCCAAAAAGTCGTGTTAGATTTGCCTTACATAATCTTATTCATTTTGGGCATAATTTGCTTACAGTTTTTTTTTTCTTTTTGCTTACAGATTTTTGCAGAAACTATATGTACCTTGTTTTCTTTAATTTACTAATATTTGATTTTTTTGATTTACCAGTATTTGATTAATATTTCCCTATTACTTTATTCTCCAAGAACGTATTTTTTCTAATTAAAAATATGGCCATTTTTGTAACTTTATCATTGCTTTCCTAATAATTTTGTTAAAATTAATTTAGGAAAGTTGAATTGCAGGGTATATATCAGATTTGAAATAATAGTTCAATATATTTCCTATGTACAATGAATCATTTGTGCAAATGACATTACTGTTTATAGTCATAGGAACTCAATGTTAAAAAATAAAGGAAATTTATAATACATTGAAGCTGCACTTGTCTGTGCATTTTGTTGGGTATTGATATGGTTGATTTAGTTGTATAATGTCACATATTTACTTATTTTATCCTTTGAAGGAGTTAGAGCAAAGAATGTTAGTTTGAGTCCTCTGAGAAGCAGCTCCCAAAGCAGGATTAGCTGGATTAGACATTGAGTGCAGAAATACCTGTGAGAAGAAAAAAATACCTGGGAGGAAAAAGATCCAGGGAAAGTGGAAAAAGCTGTCAGGCAGATGATGGGGCTGACTCTGAGGAAAGAGGGAGACCTAGGAAGTGGGAGGCTGGCGTTTGATGCTTTTTGTTGTTGTTACTGTTGGGTTTTGGTATTATAAATAATTACTGCAGCTAGATTGGGATCTGAGCCGGAGATCAGAGTTCTCATCTTGGTTGGGCCTGGGACAAGTGACTCTTTCTATGATACCTTCTTTTTTTTTTTTTTTTTTTTTTTTAATTTTTAAAAAAAAATTTTATTTATTATTTTTAGAGAGAGGGGAAGGAAGAGAGGCAGAGAGGGAGAGAAACATCAATGTATGGTTGCCTTTCACCTGCCTCCAGCTACAGAGCTGGCTGGAGACCTGGCTTGCAACCTGATTATGTGCCCTGGCTGGGAATCAATGATACCTTATCTTTCTAATGTCAGTTATGTGATTTATCAGTAATAAAGATGGATAAATTAATGAACATGAAACATCGGCAAATGATGTTGGAGTACCTATGTAAGTGCAAAATATTATTTGTAGAATGTTTTACATCTAGTAGTTAGTCATGTGAAGAGTATCTTTCTCTAAAATTAGGCTAATTACTATAATTCAACCTTCCAAGCACCATGAGGTTTTACAATTATCACACATTGGAGAACCTAAAGTCAGAGATTTTCTTATTTAACAAAACTTAAAGGAATGGAAAAGAAGACTCATAATAGGTTAATGAGGGAGAAAAAGAAAGAAAAAGAGAATGAGTTCATTTCTAACCCTGTTTGGGTCTTGAAATGCTCATTTCAAGACTGAGTACAAAACCTCATAGAAGGGTAGAATAAAGAAAGCATATAATCCCAATGTAGTCAAAGACCTGTATTAACATTCATGACTGAAATGAAATTCTGGGAACTCTATTTTAAAAATACAGCTTTAGTATTTGTTGCCTGAAATATAGAATTATTTATGTCTTTGTGAAAAAAGGAAAAAAAATTGACCAGACATTTGCTGTGATATTCTTTCTATTTAAAAACAGTCTAATTAATGGCAAAAAATATGCTAGTTGTTGGTTATTCATAGATTCATAAATTTATCATCTCTAAACATTTGGGTATACATTTTTAAAGAAAAAATATTCCAAAAATTGTTCTCTGGATTATAAATCAAGTTAATGTTGCTCTTAAGTGCAATTGATTGTTTAATAAGATTTATAGGGTGATATGGTGATGGCATTTAGTAGCATCAAAGATCATTTTTACAATCTTTTTAATAAAGCCAACATTTTTTGGCTTATGTAAATGAAGAAGGCATTCGACTTTTAATTTGTTGGCATCCATTTATGTTTTTGCTTTGGCAACATTTAATTCATAACTTTTGAGTGACTCTTGAATAGTTATAATTGAAGAAAATATTTGACTATTTCAACTTTAACCATTTCTTCCCCTTTGTAGCACAATAGTTTTCTGTTATTGAATGACTATCTCAACAGGAATAAACATGTTTGTTGTTTATTATGTATAATCTCCTGCTGTCTCTTTACTTCATTCTTTCACACCTGAATAGCTGCAGTAAGACATAAATGAATAATACGATGCTTGCTTGCATTGTGAAATTGGATCGTTGCTTATGCAGGCTTTGTGATGTTCAAAAAAATATCTGGAGAGTTTTAAAAATCTATTTGTGTGGAAAACAGTAGCAAAAGATAATAAGAAGTTTAGGAAGCTATTCTTACTTTCATTTGGTTTGGTTTCTAGCATTCTGAAGCCAACATGTCAGGTAATGAACAACCACATTCAGAAACTATTATGCTTTAAGATTAGTCAAAATGCATCTATTGAGAAAAATATTTTTTATTGTTGTCCAATAATAATGATTCAAAACTCTTGCAGAAAAATGTTAATAATTTAATTATTTATTGTCTAATTCTCTTCATTTTAATGGGTAGAATTACAACCTGATGTAGTTTAATTAGTTAAGGGTAATCTATTGGCTTATATCAACAACAAGGTCAATGGTGTTTCTGGTCTTATAAACCATTGAATGGAGGACTAGAGGTTTAGAATTTTTAAGTAGTTTCTATATTATGTTTGTATTTGATTTTCCCTTGTAGTCATGGCTGGAAACACCATGAATGGGGCTGCCACCTTTTTTTAGCTTACTTCTTAACAGTTCCACGACTAGAAATTAAAAACAGCTCATTTTGTTTACAGGTTAGACATGTCTATCACAGGTTCATTGACCAATCATATGTCTAAGAGACTGAGATATTCTGATTGATGATGCTCAGGATGAATAACATGGTTAATCTATTGACCAACAGGGCAGGAGAGTCTTTTATCCACAGTCACAGCTGCTAAAGATGATTCATCCAGGAAGTTAACACAAATTATATCTACTAAAATCATACCAAATAATTTCCTTATTTTTACTGCTTAGTTGATTAAATTATATTTTTAAAAGAACTTCCCTAGAAATTAAATAAAGGTAGTACCTTTAAGGAGATTATTACAAAACTTTGAATTATAACCACAACAGACTTCCAGTTGTCTCCCAAAGGGTTTTGAGAAGTGTTTTGTAATTTTTGAGAAGTTGTTATTCAAAATACGTTTTTGGGAAAAATTACATTAGCCCACACATCGCAGTATTATATTTGCCATTATCATCATTGCTTTTATTTACAACTATTATTATTTATTCCATTGTTTTTAAGTACCAGAATTCCCTTAATTATTTCTTTAATAATAGTTGTGGTAAGCAGAATAATGTTCCCCCAAAGATGTTCAAGACTTAATTAGCATAACCTAAGAATATGCATAGGGTATGGTATGGTACATGGCAAGGGTGAATTATAGTTACACATGAATTTCAAGTTGTTAAACAGTTGACTCAATAAAGAGATTATCCTTGTACGTGCAATGCAGTAACATAACTCTTTCAATGAGGAAGGTGACATAGGCGTAAAGGCCAACAAAAGACAGTTGGTATCCTGAGAAAGATTCAGCCAGCTATTACTGGCTTTAAAGATATTGATCTAGAAAGAGGACTATAAGCCCAGATACACAGGCAATTCCAGAGGCTAGAAAAGTTAAGGAAACAAATTCTTGCCTTAAGCTTTGAGAAACCCTGCTGAAACCCTGTTTTGAGCCCAGTAAGACCCATTTTGGACTCTAACATCCTCAAACGTACCATAATACAATTGCGCATTAAGTCACTAAGTTTGTGGTAATTTATTGTAAGAGCAATAAGAAACTAAAACAATACTGTGGGTTATTTTATGTTTGTTTATGAGGCCCCTATATCAAGTACTCAAATCCTATCATTACTATTCATTTACTAATAGTTCTTAGGCATACCTGAATTCCAATATTTTTGTTAGAGTATACTGTTTTTTGCATGATCCCAATTTATTTATCAGCCTTATTTTCTTTTCTTACTTAATGCTTTCTTCTGCTCAAATTTGTCAGTCATGCTGCATTCACACCTTCACCTGGAATGCCTTTCCACACATTATGCACACCAGGCCCTGCACCTTCCATGTGACCTAGCTCAAATGACACAGTCACAGAGAAATCTCTCTTAATGTTTGTCCCTATGCAGAGACTTCTGTATAATCCATATCTATATCTATATATATATATAAAGGATAATTTTATATTTATCATATTATATTTAAAATGCTATTTTAGGGGGGAAATGTCATGCTGATTTCTAAAGTTTTGCACTCTGTGCCACCTATACTAAAATTCTCTTCTCCAGGACATGGTTTATGTTAGGCTCTTTATAATGGCACACAATATATTTTTATCTTATCACACCATAGCCCAAGAGAAAATTGTACATTCATTCTTATCCCTGGATAAAATGTTGGAAAGGTCACAAGTTTAAATATTCATTTTTATATTAAACAACAAATCCAAATTATAATGGAAACTTCTACTCAATTCAATGTGCCTTAGACCCAGAGTCACATTGGCAAATGGGGAGAATGTGGCCGAGTTCTTCTCTGCCCTAAATCCCAACTAATTCTTCCCTCAGTAGTTACTTTTTTTTTTTTTTTTTTTTGTGACATGAAAGAGAGGAACAAAAAGTGCAAAATAAAAGACTTTCTATTTTTAGTTGTTGTTATAGTCTGCCTTATGGGAGTAGCAGGTATCAAGATGTGACATTTTCTAGCATGAGATACTTTTGTTAATTCTGCAATAGCTCCCTATTGCTGGGTGTCTCCCAGAAGTGCCCACAGGCACCTGCAAGGGGAGGAGAGATCCAAAGTCAGCCTTTATTTTGCATGCCAAGCCATGCACCCTGTGATTCTATTTTATTTTATTCCAAGAGAGACCATATGGTGTCTAATCTTTGTCCACATGGGACTTTACCCAACTGAGGAATATGCAAATTTCTAATTTAAGAAAATATTAAATAAACATAAAAAGGGGCTCACTAGCTAGAAACCACCCATGATCTCCCATCTGCAATGATTTTGATGTTGTCAGTGTGTCCTCTAACTGACCTGTGAGGCCTGCCAGATCAAGTCCACCTATTCTAGTGGTCAAAACCTCTGTTGGAGTCACTTCAGCCTTCAGGCTGTCTGAGGCATAGGGACCATCCAAATGACCCAAACCCTGTATCATTTTTCGACCCACATCTGGATTACAGAAAACATACTCTGCCTTTCAGATGCAGCTCTGTACCTTTGCTATGACATCTGCAATTTTAATCTAGCTCCAACTGTATTTCATTGAATCTAAGATACCATCAAACCTAAATTTTCCTATACTTTTATGAACCACTTAAAAAGAAAAGTTGTCCATTTGTTAACTGGATAGTGTAACAATTAGAAACTTCTTCTGAAATAAGAATTCTGGCTCTGATGGTAGTCCTCCATCAGGTCAAAAGAATATGTTTAAAATCCAAAATCTATGGCTTTGGAAATTGTGTACTAAGATGAACATTGGTGTGATCCTGCTCTCTGTGAATTCATTAAAAATTTACAAAGATACTAATAACACTGAAACACCAACAGTGATAACTGTCATTAATTGATTGTGCTCTAATATGAGATAATATTATTTTGCAACACTATGTCTTTTTAGCTTAACAGATGCAGTATTATTGTTATTGCACTAATGTAGAAAGGGAGTTTCCACATGCTTACTTGGCATGCCTAAATATTTGTAAAACTTAGAAGAAAATATAACCTAAATGCAAATATGGTGGATTCTAATGGGAATAGGCTTAGACTTGATTTTATACTACTTAGAAGACAGAATTTTTCCAGAAAAGTTTTGTATGCCATAAGATCTTGTTCTTTAATCTCTTATTCTAACTACAGCCTAAGTTGTAATACCTTTTCTCTGTATTCAAATTGTATTTATGCACTATATTAGCCATGAATTTTAATTAGCTTTATGCTATAGTATAAGCATGATAGAAAAATAATAGTAAAAATTTAAGATAACATTATTTTTATAATAGTAGCTACATTATAACTACATTAAATATACATTTAGAAGCAATTTTTATTTACAAAATGGGTTCACACAGATAACCTATAAGGTAAAAAGTTAGCTCTGATGTTCACATGTGTATATATGTAGTAAATAGAACTATAGTTCCTAATCTGTCCTCTGGTTTAGATATCAAGGCAATACTGACATCATATAGCTTTCCAACTCTTAAATTTTAATTAATTAGCTTAAATTAAATTTAAATAATAATCTCCTTAATTATATTCTATCTGGAGCAGTTTATATAAGTTGAAATGACCTATTCTTTCTATGTTTGGTGCCAAACATCTATAAAATCATTTGGAATGTATGTATGCATGTGTGTGTGTTGTGTGTGTGTGTGTGTGTAAAGTTTTTCATTAATATTTCATGTCTTTTGCATTTTTTAATATGTATGGATAACCATGTTCTTTTCAGTTTAATACCAGTAACATATCTCTTTCATCCTTACTCTCATAATTTCTATTCCTTTACCTTACTGATCTCCTTTTTTAAGATATCTGTTTCTTTATTCTTCAGATGCATGCTATAAAACATCTTTTTTCGGTTAGTTGCATGATTTCAGGATTACTATCTATCATTTTATATAATACAGACTCATGTTTCCACCCTGATACTGGGTTCTGACAGTGTAAGACTGAGGATGGTAAAAGAACAGTGAGAAAAGTAGGGTCCCTTCCAGATTCACAGTGTTACAAGCTTTTGGGAGAATTTGTATAGCAGAAATGGTTCCCTATTGAATATTCCCAGTATACACACATACCCACCAAAAATCAAATCCTCCAGAACCATTTTTGCTCAATTAAAATTGAGGTAAAGAATGTACCCATCTTAAATGATCTGGTTATAGCAATTTCAGGATTAAATTAAATGTGCCCATTTAAATTCTACATTTGTTCCCTCACTTTGGTTTATTGTAAACTCAGTTGATGATTATAATGCTATGGAAATAGGACCATTAAAGCAATGACCCACAGTTATTGGGGAAAAATAAAGAAGTAGATATAGCCTTCAGGTTAATGGCATCTTAAATAGTGGTGAGATGTTCTTCTAATACTATGAAAAACTATTCATGGTATTGGAAGAGAGTCCTAAGGGTCCAGTCCCAGTGAGGTAGGACCTGAGGGCACAGAAATAGATAGGACACTGACATGTGTTGATGATTTCTCTAAGGATTATTTTTTTAAAAAAATCAATGCAACTTAATAAAAAAAATTAAATCTCATAAATCACTTCAAAATCAGATCTTTATTTTATCATTGCACCTTTATGAGTTGAATTTGGATTGGTGATTTGTGGTTCCACTTGAAGTGTCCATTGGTCATATCTCAATGGAATTGTGACAATTTTATTTCATATAGATTGCATATAAATACACATTATATTATATATAAATACTCTATAAACATATTGTAATGTAAATAAAATGTATATTATTTTACATTTATATATCAAACATATTACATATAAAACCTAAATTTTATACATATGAAAGTATAAAATGTATGTAAATTAATCAAAATTTAGAAACGTATACAGATTGCCAACTTTCTCTACATAAAATGAATTTAAGATTTTATAACAATTGCTAATATTTGTAATTTTTCAATTGGGAAAGATATTAATTTCAACTTCTCAATGTTTCCTTATAAAATATATTTAGATATATAATGGCAACTATAATATCAATCCCATTAAACATATAAAGAAACTCAGGCTGAGAAAAATTAATTTATCTAAGGTAAAATAGCTATTAACAGAATGATCTTGGGATCAAAATTTGCCATGACATGGACAATCTCATGTTTCTGCCCAATAACACTCTGCCTTGGAGAACTAGTACAGGTGCTAAACAAAATGCATGTATTGGAAGGGATGTAACATATATATATGTTCTATCTTCTTTCCTACCTACTAGGATGCGTTATCCAGGATTTATTTTAACCTCACTTTATTTTATTTCATTTTTTGCTCTAATTTTCCCATTTTATTTCCATGGCTTAATACTGCCTTCTGCTCCTGATCAATTCAAACATGACTAATCCACAGTATTCTCTGTTCCACATCTAAACCCCTTTCAATTATGGCGGCTCTAACCATGTGTTCCTTTACTCAGGCTTCTTAGTGCTTTCCCAGTGCCCCCTGGGTCAAACACTCGTGTCTAACTATGGCCTTCAAAGCCGATCACCTCAGGCCCCATCTGTGCTCTGCCAGCAGCCCTCAAACAAACCTGTGCCTTTAAACTTACCTTTCTGCGTTCTAAATCTTTTTGTTTGTTCTAAATCTTTTCTTAAATCTTTTCTCTTCCTGTCTGACTTTTATCTCAACTATTTCTTCTTGCTTATGAAACAACTTTGCTACTCAATGTCAAATTACATACATTTTTTCTTTATGTCACCCAGAATAACTTGTTTAAAACATAATTCACACAATTTCCAAGTCTTGTCAATTTAATACCAATTATTTCTCTATATTTTCATTTACTCTTGGATTAGTTTATGTGGATGCCTATTACATGTTATTCAAACTTATTTAAATGCTTCTAATCACAAATGTTATATATATATATATATATATACACATATATAGTGAAAAATATGTATATATATATAGTAGATACTGAGGGATATTTGCTACTACAGCACAGTGACATCAAGAATATGATATTTATATCAAATAAGCATGATCATTTCAAGCTATACTTCATGAGCTGATAGAAACTATTTACATATATTGGGAATTGCAAAATAGAAGGATACATATTTTAAATATTTTTAAGTATATGGAAATGATCTTCATATTGCCTCTATTTATGAATACATTGAGTATTGCTATTACTGTCAAAATCAGCCGGACATTTCGGTAATCCGGTATATTAGATTCTATCCTTTGGAACTCACAATAGAGAAATACTTTGTCTACTATTTTATTTAATCAAAAAATACTCTGTTTCCTAGGTGCATGTTACTTAGATAGCTAATTGTATGGTTGAAAACCAAAGTAAAAAATGTCCATGTTTGCTAAATAATTGGCAGGGAAGAGAATAGAAATAAAGACAAAAATTTAAGGATGTGTTTAAAGCTGTCTAAGAGCTAAAAGTGGTATTCTAGTATTTAAGCACATTTTTCTCTCAGACTCTTTAAATTAATTTAACTCTAACCATATGTGAAGTATATGAGAAGGATATTCTAGTTATTCTACAGTCCTGTCACTCTCAGAGGTTGTAAAGATAGAATTCAGGTATGGGGGCTAAATAGTAATGGGAAAATACCATAAAAATAAAATTGTGAATGAACTTCAAACCCTGGCTGGTGGCACAGTGGATAAGGTGCCAGCCTGCAAACCCAAAGGTTGCTGGTTTGATTCCCAGCCAGGGCACATAACCAGGTTGCAAGCCAGGTCCATGGCTGGAGGCAGGTGAAAGGTAACCATACCTTGATGTCTCTTTCCATTTCTGCCTCTCTCCCTAACCCTCTCTCCAAAAATAATAAATAAAATCTTTAAAAAATAAAATATAAAATAAAATGAATTTCATGTTCAAAGGGGAACAAAGAATTAAAAAATAGAGAAGCTATTTTAAAAATACTTGAATAAAAGAAATATTATGAATTAAGATTTATCTAGGCACACAAAAATTGTATATTTATATTTTCACTTGCCAAACATCATGACTTCATGTGGTACATTTCTAATGCTTATGATAGAGGTAAAGTCACTGTCTTCATTAGTCAAAAATCAATTGACACTGAACTAAGGTTTGGCTGTCTCCCACTCAAAAGTCAATTATGGAGAGAGGTGTGCTGGGGAAGGAAAATAGGTTTATTCAAGGGCTGGCAGCTCAAGAAGGCAGACTGGCATTGCAAAGTCCATCTTAACATCTTACATAAAGGAGAGGATTTTAGAAGGAGGGAGAAGAGAAACAGAACAAAGAGACCAAGGGGAGGGAGTTTAAAGGTTCTCTACATGCAGACCAAGAGAGTCTATGTTGTTGAGAACGTAGGAACTGATTCCCATTGTCCTTATTAGGCATCACCCTGGTTTCACAGGTGAAGGTGTAGGCACATCTCCCAGAGCTGAAACACCTGAAGGTCGGAGTCTGCATCCAATGAAGTTAGTTCCTAGAATTCTTATACAAACATGCTATTTATCCACAAGTTATGTGTTAGGAAGACATTTATAGAAACAATGTCAAAAGAATGGTGGGGTGAGTTACACAATCACTTTCACTTTAGTTAGAAGAGGCCTTTCCAAATGCAAACCTGTTTATCTAAATGTCTCATTAACAAGTGGGGAAAATTTGTAGAAGGAAAATTAGATACAGAATTGAAAGTGTTTTTTTTTTTTTTTTTTCATAGTGAGAATTAAGTCCATAGAAATAAAGCATTTACAGAATATGTGTGCCCGAATAGGAGAATAATCTTAGTTTCTTCTCTCCTATTCCAAATCATAAAGGGATAACTAAAACATTTAAAGTCCATTTTGTTAATTATAGAATATATGATATCTCTGCTGACTTTCATGAGGACAAATTTGGAAAAGTAAACAGATACTTTGCAGTTTAAAGTTTTTTCCTGCTGAATTATATTTAAAATTTTAAAAGTCACTACTCAGCCTCATTAGCACACATGAAAGTAGCTTTACTGGATTGTTAGGTCACTTCTACTGGTTATTATTATTATTTTTTTAACACTGTGATTATTTTCATATTTCGATATTTTCCATTTAAACTGGCTAATCCATTGATACACTCTTATTTATGTTTTGGATGATGAAAAAATAAATTAGGAAAGACAATCACCATACAGCACATATCTAACTAGATACAATGCTTTTTCAAATTTACATTCTCCCTCCCTCTCCCTCTGCTCTCTCTCTTCTGTCTGATTGTATTTAGAGGTTAGAAGCATCTGGGAACTTGTCTGTAGAAGTAGGTTTGTTGTGAAACCTTGGAATTCACTAATAACCAGGCCTTTTGATTCAAAAAATGCACTTAACACCTCACAAAACTATGTGCATTGATATGTGGAAATGTAGAATGCAGAAGTCTAGGTTAAATGTTGCATTTTAGCTTGGAAGAGAGGAAATAGAGCAGAAAGAATGGAAGACTCTGGCAAAAGCTGTCTTTTGCTTTAAATATACACAAAAACAAGGCTGAACTAATCATGAGTGGTTACATCAGCTACTGCCATTATCATGATTAACTATCATTAAAGCCATCGTTGAAATGAATGAGCTCCTAGTTAAAAGGGGCACTATTTGCTCTCAGTTAAATGACAAGAAAAAAATCAATTAGAAATGATATGTTTCCCCATTTCTAAGTGCACACTAGCACATTTACAAAATATTTTATTGCTAAGCTAATTACCACTGCACTGAACAATGGTTCAAGGCAGAATATTTTCATTATTCCCTGCAATTTTCATTTCCCTTCCTATCTTTCCCTCCTCATACTTCATTTTATGCTCATTTTGAAACATCGTTTTGTATCATCTATAAATTTATCCACCCCATTGGTTTCAAAATGCCTCTCTTTTCTTCATTTGTTTTTCAATTGGAATGTATAATGGGGGCCCATCTTTCATAGAAGACAAACACTTCTGGTGTTTTTGAAATCTTTATTAAATCTTTATTTTATCAAAGAGACTATATAGCCCAACAGTATCTTTTCTTTTAAGTTTTGTTTGTCACAGTAATTTGGGGATACATCATTGTTGCTCTTTTGCCAAGCATTTATATTTTTATATCTAAAATGTCTTTGTTACATTTATTTTCCCTGCCTTCACTTTCTTAATACCCTTGTCATAGCGATTATTATGTTAAAACGCTTTCTAAATATTTGATTAAAAAGAACAATAATAGTAAACTATTTTCTCATTGGAATACTACCACCCTGTTAATCCCATAAATGGGTGCTCTGCATCCCAGCTACACACACACACACACACACACACACACACACACACAAGCTGCCAAAATAAATATTCAATATACTTTGTGGCAGCCAGGTGTATACTGCTAATTAGTCATTTTAAAAATGTCTTATCTTTCTAAATTAGAATGAAGGTTACTATCTCTACCTGCTTGTATCACAATATCCTTCATTTATTTTAATTTTTTAACCCCTGCCTTTTATAAAGGTATTATGTTATTTGACTTTTTTTGCTGTATGTTGTTATACTGATATTCAGTTTTTTAGATTACTTCATATTCTTAAATTTAAGATTGCTAAATCCAATTTCCAGGTTTAGAATTTATTCGATTTTCTTATATACTCTCTCTCTCTCTTTCTCTTTCTCTCTCTCTCTCTCTCTCAATCTCTCTCTCTTTCTCTTTCTCTCTCATTATTTCTGGGATCTTATACTTGCTGACTAATAGTGTGGCATTTCCACTTACCTGGCACCTTCAGGGCCTTGTCTAGTATAAATCTTATAAAGACATGTTGATATGTCTGCCAAATAGTTATGTGTTCTCTTCTTTTCCTTTGTATATGTTTCAGGCCTTCTTCTTCTTCTTCTTCTTCTTCTTCTTCTTCTTCTTCTTCTTCTTCTTCTTCTTCTTCTTCTTCTCCTTCTCCTTCTTCTTCCCCTTCTTCTTCTTCTTCTCCACCTCCTTCTCTTTCTGCTCCTCCCCCACCCCTCCCCCTCTCCCTCCTTCCCCTTCCTGCTCTTCTGTTCTTAATTAAGCCTATGGCTTTTAATTATTTTTGTTATGATCTACATTCAATTATTATATTTTATCTTTCATTGCTATGTGTTCAGAGCCAAGGGAAAAAAAAAAACTTCAAAGCATGAATTTCAACACCCACTTTACCAAACTAATATTAATATTTTATTTTCATTTAAGCTATGAGATTGTTATTAAAGTATATTAGTTAAATTAACTACAGTGGTCCGGGTGTCTTCAGAGATTAACATAGTCGTAAATCATATTATAATGGATGAAAGTCAGTCCCTAATCTTAATGTAACAATTTTGATTTCATCTTAAGCATTGACCAACTTTTTCTCATGATCTAAATGTATGTTAAGATATAGAAACCAAGCAAAGTAAAATTTCCAATTTTCTGTTCTTTACATTGAATAAACATATGCAACTTGGATTTCACAACTCTCTAGTAATGAATGCTGCTCTATAATATCCAGCTGGAGATAGAGAATGAAATGTCACATTTCTTTTCGCAAAGTCATCTCAGGCTTTCAGAATGGAGGGGAGAGATAAAGATGGCAGAGAAGAGGGAGAGGCTCTGTCATGTATTAGTGCAACTGACCCCACTACATGGTATAGAACAGTAAAAGAAAGAAAGCAGAAGAGAAAGGAATAAAGGAAGCCGAACCTTCTTGAAGAAGCCTGGTAATTATTTACACATCAACCTTACTAGGACACAAAGAAAGGTGATTTCTTCGATTCCCAGCCAGGGCACATAACCAGGTCTCCAGCCAGGTCTGTAGCTGGAGGCAGGTGAAAGGCAACCATGCACTGACGTCTCTCTCCCTCTCTGCCTCTATCCCTTCTCTTCTATCTAAAAATAATAAATAAAATCTTTTTAAAAAGATGATCTCACATCAGTTGAATCTCTACCCCTGGGATTACAGTCTAATGCAATCCAATTTCACTCTAGAAGGCAAATTCTGAAAAGGAAAAACAGCCATGTTTCTTCCATTGCTTAATCCAACTCTGTGCCTGGATACTAGGAAGTGATGCATATATATCTGTTAAATGTGAAATGAATGACTAGATTATCAAACTATCTAACAACTTTTTAAAAAGCCTTACCCTTCTGCTTTGGTAAAATAAGGCTATAGTAAATATCCTCATAAGATACTCATATAATTACTTTTAGCAATGTGATATAAAATGCCTTCTAAATTTATGATAACAGATATTTTCTTTTTAAATAAGTTAAAGTCAAAAGAATCACCTCTCCATTTGCTATACAATATATGGTAGGTTCTCAAAGAGTTTGATTTATATTGATTAATGCAGGATGTCTATAATCCAAAAAGCCTCAAAAATATGTTTTGAAAGCAGCTGTTTCTTAGCTACCTTTATTTTATCTTATGTCAAACACTCGTATCCTGAATTACTTTGCATAGTACTTAAAATCAGGAAGTTTATTATTTGCAAATTTATGTATCTGAACAACATACTTCTTTGGGCATAGTGCTGCTAAGTAAATAAATGTGCGAGAGAGAGAGAGAAAATGGAAGAAGGAGTAACTAGTCTGACATATTTCCTGATCAGGATTTCTTACTGACTCCATAGTTCTTTTAACAGCACAATGGTATACAGTTTATAAAATATCTCTATATGCTTGCTTCACAGATTACTGGTGACTCAGGTATTCAAAAAGTTCCACATTGTTCTTCAAAATTCAAAAATGGTGAAAACTAGATTATTATCAGTTAATGTCTGAATATTTGTGGTAGCTAGTATATCAGATTGTTGTCTGAATCATTAAAAAGTAGAATATTTATTATTTTTTAATACTTTATAGTATAGCAAATCATATTATAAGGTCATCATGTACAGTAAATTTGAAATATTTTAGAAATGCATATTTATTTATACATAAGCATATAAATTTCTGCAAAATTGACAAGGGGGCATTTTCAGGCTACTTGTACCGAGAAAGAAAACACAGAAATTTAGCTTCTTAACAGGCATATATACAAATAGTGGAAGAATAAATATGTGTCAAAGATGAGTACAAGACTGTAAAAGAAATACTAACAAATAGAATAAACCTTAGCAATTTTTCCTAAATAACTGGAACTGGTGAAATGACAATTTGACCTATTTTAAAGCAAAAACAAATACATAGCAAGTTGGTATTTTTGAGAAGATAGACTATTAAATTGGCATATCAATTTAGTTTTTTGAATATTTTAATTTCACACTGATATGGTTCAAGCATTGTACTAAACACTTGGACTGTAGTTTTCATTCTCATGAAGACCCTCCTGAAGTCTATCACATTCTGTTGCACAATGCAGACATTTATTAATTTGAATGCATTAATAACTGGGTTCAATTGTGTGCAAAATGTAGCACTTTGTTCTGAATTCTCTAGGAGAAAATGTAGGTAAGGCTACTAGCCCTGGCTGGTGGCACAGTGGATAAGGTGCCATCTTTCAAACCCAAAGGTCGCTGGTTCGATTCCCCAGCCAGGGCACATAACCAGGTTGCAAGCCAGGCCTCCAGCCAGGTCTGTGGCTGGAGGCAGGTGAAAGGCAACCATACATTGATGTCTCTCTCCCTCTCTGCCTCTTTCCCCTCTCCTCTCTCTCTAAAAATAATAAAGTCTTTTTAGAAAATTATCAAAGTCTACTATATGTACTATTTCCATTGGTTAGTGCTGGCCCTAGGCATTTTATTTCAGGGAAGCATTTTTGTTTTGTTTTGTTTTGTCTTGTTGTCTATGTAAAGGAGATCTTTTAAAAAGAGTAAAATATAGCATCTTTATGATCAGCCCTTTTTAATAACCAGTCTTGTTTTATACTATATGCATAAATACCTTTATAAATATTTATATATGACTCTAATTCAGTGCCATATGTATACATAGTAAGATTTCATTTAAAATTTTATAAAATATAACAATAAAGTAGATTACATTCACCATAGCATATTTTTTTTTAAAGATTTTATTTCATTATTTTTAGAAAGAGGGGAAGGGAGAGAGGCAGAGAGGGAGAGAGACATCAATGTATGGTTGCATCTCACCTGCCTCCAGCCACAGACCTGACTGGAGACCTGGCTTGCAACCTGGTTATGTGCCCTGGCTGGGGAATCGAACGTGCAACCTTTGGGTTTCAACATAGCATATTTTAAAATAGAAGGGCAAAATATGTAAGCTCTATAAATTTACCATAAAGTAATAACATCATGTTAAATCTCTTAATTTTTCTTTTATAGCTAAGCTGAATTCAATGGTTTTTTAACTGAAGTAATTTTTTCAATTTTATTTAAAAATATGACCCAATATTTATTTAAGTTCTGATTCCTAAAAACTATTATGATTGATTGCTTGTTGTTTTTTTTTTTTTTTACCTTTTTTTAGGAGGATTTTTAAAATAATAGTTAAAGACTAAGCAAAGAAGTGCTCATCACATTAACAAAGGAGTTAAGAATCCCCAAGAAGAACATGCACTTCAGAAGAGTCATTTCTTGGTATGCCTTGGCCAGATTGCAGGAAAGACATACCTAAGGGGAAAAAAATATCAATGCATTATAATTTGCATCATACTAGTCACATGCTTTTGCAGGGAATAAAACAAATGTGTTGTTTCTCAGTAGTTATGATCTCTTGCTATTCATTGTAAAAAGGTTTTCCCAGTCCCAGTGTATAATCAGCAACCATACATTTTCTTACTCAAACATTCTATTTTCTCTTAACATTATGAGAAATTTATGTTAGGGTGTTAAGTGCTTCTGTATCTATTGATAGAGAATAATTGACTTTTTCTTTTTTTTTAAAGAAAAATCATCTTTCTGGGTGGCTGTAATACAACTTTGACTGCAGGCAAGGCATGGAAGAAATAGTCTGTTGGTGTTTCTTTGACCTCTATGATCAGAACTGCTGCCTAAAGGGTGCTGGGTTTTTTTTTTTTTTTTTTCATTCGTTTTTATAATTGCATATGACTTTGATACAAAGTATAACTATGCTCAAAGGCCAAGCTTTATTTGAGGAAAATTAGAGACTTGTACTGCTGAATGCACTGGGACTGAGTTCGTAAATGCATTTCAGCAAATTCTTTTTAAGTGGGGCAGTTTTGATATGGCCCCTAAGGGTATTGGAATCTTCTACCAGGTAAAAATGTATGTCAGGAGGCTCTGAAATAAGCCTACTCTGGCAGTTGTTAAAATTTGAATGAAAGTCGAAATGAGGTGAGCCTAGTAATAGAGAGATAGAAAAGTTAAGAAAGAGCCAGCCTCCCTGGAGATTCCTACTGACTTTCCATATGACTTGAAAATCTGATGGGTCTGCAATTACAAGAAAGGACCCTTAGGGCCAGAACTCCCCTCTCTTAGCAGGGTTTGTGTTTTGATGGATTTAACTGGGACAACTTCTAAATACTATGTGAAACTAGGTTGAAACTAATGGGTATTAGCCATAGTTATTTTAGTTTTAATGCATTCTGTGCTTTCTTTCGGGGTGGGGGGCAGGTTTGTCAAAACACTTCACAGCAATGAAAGACTATCTCAGATTTATAGTTGTATTATTTGTATTTCTGAAACCCTCATCATGTCAAGGTGTTAAGTAAATCCATAATGATAGAATATAGACAAGGTAGGCAAATTCCTGTAGATTCGATATCAAACACTTTAAAAATGTCTTTGCTTACATTAGAGCAATTTATGTATCTTATTCTATGCAAAGCAGAAATATAAAGAGGATAGAATTATTCTCTCAAATTATATGTCAGAATCAAAGAACAACTTTACATAATAAACTCAGAGATATAGACAATATTGAATTGAAATGAAATCCATTTACTGAAGGGGAAATTTATCATGGCAACGTCAACCTGCTTCCACATTGTGACAACTGGTAGCTGTCAAACATTACTGATATACATTATTGTCATTTTAGCTCACAGATATTATGGTTCACAATTTTATCTGCATTTGTGATAATATATATATAAACATACATATGTGTATATGTATGTATACAGGCACACACATTTACACACATATCCCTTGCAATTATTTTCCATATTTCAATTCTTCTTTCTATATTTTTGATATATTTATATACACATAATGTTTTCATTTTATCTCTGAAGCATGAGTTTTCACATAAGGAGTTATATGCAAGTTTGATTGCACATCACTCTTCTCCACCTGAGAGAAATAGTCACCTGGAGAGAATTTGAAATAGGAAGTCCCATGTGGCCCCAGGGCACAGAGGCAGGCAGCACCTGGGAACTTTGACTTGCTCCTGTCTGTCTTCACTAAGGTCCCCCTGATTGGTGTTCAGAAACGAGAACATGAGGCAGCTTCTGTGATCAAAGACTGTCCTCATCTTACTGTCCTACATGGGGCATTTGAACTTTACATCTCAGGTTGTGCTTGTGAGCTTCAGGAAGTATTTGTTTCAAGATATCTGAGGCCAAGCTGTGACACCCAGGCTTCATTGGCTCACATAAAGTTCTGTCTGTTGCTTTTAATGCATTGAATTTTTTCCTCTTAAGTATAGTATTTAGAATTTAATATCATTTTTATTTTCTAAAAAAATTTCTTTGTTACTACATGATTTGCAGGGAAAGGTCATGTGTCATCTTTATACCCTTTATTAGACTGTTTAATTGCCTTAATTTTCTTGCTGCCATGATAAATGACCGCAACCTGCGTGCGTGAAAACAATGCAGATGTATTACATCACAGCCCTGCAAGCCAGAAGCCCTGGTACTCCAAGGCTTAGCTGGACGTCTGTGCGGAGTCTCACAAGGCAGAAGCCAGGGTGTAGGCAGGGCTGCATTACCTTCTGGAGGCTGATAGGGATGAGTTTGTTGTCATGCTAATTGTATTTGTTGGCTGAATTCAGTTCCTTGCATTGCTTTTGCGTGGTCTCTATTTTCTGATTGGCTAACAACAGAAGACTTTCTTCATTCATAAAGATTGCTTCAATTCCTTCTATGTTTTCCATGTGGCAAAAATGGGTAGTGTCTTTCTTAGTCTGTGAATTTTTCTGACTCCCTACTGCCATAATTTTCCTAAACTTTCAGTGGAGACAATCATTGGCTTTTAAGGGCTCATATGAGTACATTGGGCTTAACAGAAAACCCAGGATAATTTCCCTATTTTAAGGTCTATAACCTTAATTATATCTACAAAGCTCTTTATGCCATGACATATAACATAGTCACAGGTTCCAGGGACATCTTCATGGGCAGGGGAAGTGAAAAGAGGAGGCATTCTGCCTGCAATATTATCTTCATGCATTTATTAAGCTTTAGTATTTACTCTCCCATTTCATTAGGCCATGTTTTGAAACAACACTCAAATTCCAAATCCATGGCGTCTCTTTATCACTAGAGAAATCAATAGACATTTCCAACCATGACATAAACATGAAATAAAAGTATTACATAATTTCATATTCAAAAATATTCTGTAGACATTCAAAAATAAATTTAGATCAACACTTTAAACTGCATTCTCTTATTTCTTCATATCTGTCCCAGCCTCCTGCATTCACACACTCAGGGTTTTATGTCAAGTGCTAATGCATCAAGGAAACATTTTCTTAGGCACTACTCATCAGCATGGAACAGCTTCTTTCCAAACACAATGTTTAAAAGTTGAATTAACTGATTGGCTAGCTGGCCGCTGGCCTGCAATTCTCACTACTCAATTCTAATGGCCCTTTTTACTTAATCTTATGAGATGTATCCAATGTCATTAATTTACATAATTTATATAAGTAATTATTTCTAAATATTTTTATGGGAAAGTAGCCCTTCCAAGAGCATGGGTTCAATAAGTTTTATTTTTCCATTTTCCAAGTATTGTAGCTCAGAATAACTATGCCCACCATGCCCACCTTCCTTCCTTTTGGAGTACTTAACTGGATTAAATTGCCTAGTTGCTTTTGAGGTTGACTTTAGTCATTTGTCCCTGAGAGCTAACAAAATGACATGGGCTTATAACCAAAACTTGGTATTCTGCTCTTTTTCTTTCTGGGTCTTGAGCAAAGCAACCTGATGAACAAGAAAGCCACATGTGATGATAGAGGGGCCACCAAATAGAAGTTGTCTGATGCAATTAATCATAGCTGACAGGAGAGCCACCCATGCACTGACCATGCTCCATCTGTAGAAGCAAGGCATTATATTAAGTGTCTGTGAATGTATGTTTTGTCTGTTGCAGCAAGTGCTATTGAAATAATTAATATAGATAAAAGAAGCTCTGTTTTATACAATTAAAGCCCTGGCATCCCTGAATATAGTCTGTATATCACAACTTAAAGTTTATAATATATGGCACTGCATTAAATCTGGTACCTATTATGTTCAGTTTATCTAAATCATCTTTATGTCAGTGGTAGCTTCTACTATGTCTCCATAGCATGAGTAGCTCTCTTCATTCTGCGGCACATTTAAAATTTCCACACAGGGATTGCACTCACCTACTTCATTTCAGTCATTTAACTGAGATGTTGAAATTCTCCATCTCTTTCTCTTGAGAGATGTTTCTTGGAAAAATAAATACTCCTTCCAATAATTTGATGGACTGCCTAATATCTGAAAGAACTGGATGACACTGGTATGATGTGACCATTCTACCTCAAGTACAAACCATTTTACTAAATAATTCAAACTCAGAGGAAAGAAATCAGGATATCACACCCTGATTAACCTTCATACACAAAAAAAGGAAAATAATACTTTTCAAAAATTGATAATAAACAAGTAAACAAAAATGCTTTAATGTCACATGACTCAAAAGTTTAAAAGTGACTTATTCACGGTCAGAAAAAGATTCAAGACATAATTCAAAAAATAGGAGTAGAGGCCAATTTTGGGGAAAAACGGCACAAGACAGAAAAGATACAGGGAGATGTGGACTAAAGGGTGTATTATGAGGTTCAATCTTGACTGAAGTAAAGAGGAAATGGTGATGAATGGAGTAAAAGCAAAGAGGTGACCATGAAGGTGTGCAATTGTTAACTGAGTTAGGAAATGAGTTACAATAGTGAGAGTGAGCTCATTGGACTTTTAGACAGAACATGCTTGAATGCAAATGTTTCTTATAACAGCCAATTTTCATTGGGACTGTAGGCTTCAAATGCATTCATCACAACTTACAATTGACTTGTAATGAGGCATGATCAGACTAATCTCATTCATAGGATTTCAGTTTTTGTTTTTTTTTTTTTATTATCTAAATTTTTACAAATTCTTTACATGGAGGCTACGCATTAGAGTAGAAATTGTTCTTCAGTTTCCCTCATGGTCGGAGACCTGTGATTTGTACTAAAAATTTACCTTGACTTAATAACAATGTCTTGCAAAATTCCATCTCTCATGTCAATAAAAGTATATATCAATATTTCTTTAGATAGATCATATAAAATAAAAAAGTTCTATTAAATTATGTTAGCATTATTTCAAAATAAAAATGTATCATGATCAAGTAACCGAATGTCCAAATAAAAATTCATGCAATAATATACCTCCTATCTCTAAGTCAAGTTGTTTTAGTCTGTATTGTTCTCTTTATGAGGTTGAATGCTTCTTCAAGTTTCAACAGGTATTGTATGCCATTGAAGTCCTGCCTATTTCTATACTTTGACTATGAGAATGCCTGGAGGCCATTCAAAATTTTACAATTTTACAACTTTTCCTGTTGACCTGAGAACTCCTTTATGTCTAAAGAACAAGTTTATTCAAATCTGTTGAATTTGCCTGTGTATCTTCTCCTACAGTAACCAAAAAGAACTAAGCTTTCAACACTTTCAGTTCCTGAAACATAGGAGAGAATGTAAAATAAATTAAAATTGGTTAACAACCCACTCAAGACCTAGAGTTAGTGGTTCTCTTCTCTGTAACTTACATAATTGTTGTGGGTAACTTGATTATAGCAGGACCTTGATATGATCCCAGAGGGTTATTTCCCAGAGTTGGATTCAACTTTACACCATGAAATGTGTCCAATCACTATCCCAGGGTAGTCTCTTTATCAGTATTTGATGGATAAACCAAGTTTGATACAATTGAAAAGTTAATACTTAATAAAATGCACTGTGGTATAGAAAAGAAGACATAATTAATCACTATTTCACATAGATAGGGTACCTGGAGCTGAACACTGAAGAGTAAGTGGGACTCTGACAGGCAAGTCTACGGAAAACAAGGCTTCCAGGCAATAATGCCAGAAGAATGACCAGTATGAAGGCAGTGTAATTGATTTAAATTAAGGTGAAGGTTCTGGGCTTTTTTTCTAATCTTGGTAGAGTTCATTCAATCCAAGTTTGAAATTTGAATATAGAGATAATATGCTGAAAAAAACTATGTGCCTCAGAGAAGTGTAATGGAGAAAATAAATCATCATCTTTAGGGTCATTCACGATCTCTGTGCCTAGAAATACTAGAACTAGTATTTTGAATTAATTGACTTATTTAATTTTTTAATTATTACTTTTTATTTATACTACACTTTATTCTAAAAATAACTTGGTAGTATTTCTGGTTTGGGGGATTTTATTTTTATGTAATTGGCAAAAAATTGCTTTATAGTTAATCTCTTTTGTGTATTACTGTAGAACTGTTAGACTTACATAAAGATAAAAATGTATTCACCTATATAGCCTATTCTCTATAAATTTGAAATTTCTACATAAATAAATAAAATACATACCTTTAATTGATATTTCACCTTTCTGTAATACATATTTTGAGACTTGCAATTATTAAAAATGTTTAAGACTTTAACTAATAATACTTCATTATGTTTTACTGTGCAAAATCACATTTAATAGTTTTTCATTGTTGTTGTTGAAATGTTGATGATTGCCATTCCGACAGGTGTGAGGTGGTATCTTATTGCAGTTTTAATTTGCATCTCTCTGATGGCTAGTGATGTTGAGCATTCTTTCATATGCTTTTGGGCTTTGTATGTCTTCCTCAGAGAGTTGTCTGCTCAGGTCCTTTGCCTATTTTTTTATTGGGCTGTCTGTCTCCCTGGTGTTGAGTCGCATTTGTTCTTTATATATTTTGGATATCAAACCCTTGTCTGAGATATCATTGGCAAATATGTTCGTCCATACAGTTGGTTCCCTTTTAATTTTGCTGGTGTTTTCTTTAGCTGAACAGAAACTTTTCAGTTTGATATAGTCCCATTTGTCTATTTGTTCTTTTATTTCCTTTGCCCATGGAGAAATATCAGTAAACATATTTCTGCATAGGATATCTAAAATTTGACTGCCTATATTTTTCTCCATGACCTTTATGGAGGCACTAATTATGTTTAAGTATTTTATCCATCTTGAGTTTATTCTGGTGTATGGTATAAGTTGGTGGTCTAGTTTTATTTTTTTAATGTTGCTGTCCAGTTCTCCCAATACCATTTGTTGAAGAGACTGTTTTTACTCTGTCTTATGTTCCTTCCCCCTTTGTTGAATAATAATTGATTATAGAGTCCTGGGTTTATTTCTGGGTTCTCTATTCTATTCCATTGATCTATATGTCTATTCTTATGCCAGTACCAGACTGTTTTGATGACAGTAGCCTTATAATATAGTTTGATATCCTGTATTGTGATTCCTCCTACTTTGTTCTTCTTTCTCAAGATTGCTGTGGCTATTTGTGGGCATTTTTGGCTCCATATAAATTTTTGAAGTATTTTTTCTATTTCTGTGAAGTCTGTCATTGGTATTTTAATTGGGATTGCATTGAATCTATAGATTGCTTTGGGTAGTATGGACATTTTAATGATGTTGATTCTTCCCATCCATGAATATGGTACATGCTTCCCTTTATTTGTAGCTTCCTTAATTTCTTTCTTCAGTGTTCTGTAGTTTTCTGAGTACAGGTCTTTTACCTCCTTGGTTAAGTTTATTCCTAAGAACTTTATTTTTATTGTTGCTATGGTAAATGGGATTTGTTTTCTAGCTTCTATCTCTGATGTTTCATTATTGGTATACAAAAATGTTTTTGATTTCTGGATATTGACTTTATATCCAGCTATTTTGCTAAATTTGCTTCTTAGGTTGAGTAAGTTTTTGGTGGAGTCTATTGGGTTTTGTATATACATTATCATATCATATGCAAATAATGACAGTTTGACTTCCTCCTTTCCAATTGGGATACCTTTGATTCCTTTTTCTTCTCTGATAGCTATGGTTAGAACTTCCAAAACGATGTTGAACAGAAGTGGAAAAAGTGGACAGCCTTGTCTTGTTCCTGATCTTAGGGGAAAGCTTTTAGTTTTTGCCTCTTGAGTATGATGTTGGCTTCAGGTTTCTCATATATGGACTTTATTATGTTGGGGTATGCTCCTTCTATTCCCATTTTGCTGAAGGTTTTTATCATAAATAATTGTTGTACTTTATCAAATGATTTTTCAGCATCTATTGATATGATTATATGGTTTTTATCTTTTATTTTGTTGATGTGGTGTATTACTATTATTGATTTGTGAATGTTATACCATCCTTGAATCCCTGGGATGAAACTCACTTGATCATGGTGTATGATCTTTTTAATGTATTGCTGGATCTGGTTGGTCAATGTTTTGTAGAGAATCTTAGCATCTATGTTCATCAGAGATTTTGGCCTATAGTTTTCTTTCTTAGTTGTGTCTTGACCAGGTTTTGGGATTAGAATAATATTGGTCAACAAGAGGGAAGACTCCCAAACTCTTTCTATGAGGCCAATAGTTTTCTTTTTAAAATTTTCAAGGCAAATTGCAGCAAGAGTCACATTTAAGGTTTCCAGCTCACAGAGAAGCAAAGTGAAAGTGCTCTTAACAAATAAATATTAAAGCAGAAATTATAGTTTTCTTTTGGTTTAGTTAATCATTGGTGAGTAAATTTTTAGTTGCTAGAACAGGTCACAAGAATCAGAAAATTTTAAATATTCAAAGCTAAAACAAAAACTTTATTTTTTTTTCCCTTGAAAAATTGAATTCACATTTTTGTCACAATTTTAAATTCTTTGTAAGAGCAATAATTAACTAAATAGCATGCATTGAATAGTACACTATAAATTTAACATTAAGAATTTTCTTGAAGAATGTTCAATTGGGTCTCTCTTTTTACTTCTTGTGTGTTCAGACTTCTTTCTTCATTTGAATAAGATAAAAGTATGAATATTTCCATGGAAACACAGTCTCTTCAGGTAAGCCTGCTTTCCAAAGTGTACTGACCTCCCAGGAAGTACAGCATAGTTTAGTCACTCAGGACTTTACTTTTCTTGCCTCTCTTTTCATGCTATATTTTCTCCTTAGGAAATCACTTTCTCCTCTCAGTGTTTCAATTAGTTTCTAAATACAGTTATTTCTCAAGTGTGTATTTCAGCCTTTGACTTTTCTATCAACCTACAGAACTTATACCCAACTCTTTCACAAGACATACTTATTTCAATGTCTCATAAAATGTCAAGCTTAAGATCCAGGTGTATAAAAAATTATTTCCATCTTCTCATTAAATAACTGCACTTCATCTATTTTTTCTGTTTCAATACCACTGTATCTATTAACTACTTCTGTGTAACATACCATTCTAAAACTTAGTGTCCTAAAACACGAATGAGTCTATTGATCCGCTTGATAGTTCTCCCTCCTCACCTCCCAAATGCAAATTTCTGATATTTGGAAGGCATTCAGATTAATCCTCCACCCAGAGTTTCCATCATCTTTGACCAAATTGCCATTTTGTTTCAGATGGAGTAAAGCAATTAAATTCTATATAATCTCCAGAGTCACCCATCTTCATTTGTTATCTATTGCCAGAGATATCTTTAATATTGAAATGCTGTTTCTGACATTATTTTATTTAAAATATTTATAGTCATTCTAGTACTTGACAGATAACAAAAATGATTAACAGTAACACAATATTATCCAACAAAATTGGGAATATTTCTTGCTTTACTCTTACACTAACTTTGTTGACTTTAGTAACTATAGAATCATGTTTCCTAATCCCATTTCATCTTTATTCCCATATCTTATATGGCCTAGTAGTTTTTAATGTTTTATCTTATACATAATTTTTCCAAGGAAGATTTCTCTTAAACCATAACTTTCACATACTCATACTAGCAAGATTAAATTCACCTGAAATGGTTACCGCACTCCTAAAATTTCCTATGCTTATTTCAATGTATTAATTTTTAATTATAACTGCAATTTTGAATTTCATTCCTATATTGCCTTTTAGTTCATTGCTGCTTGATCAGTTTTTCTGCAGTGATGAAAATATTCTATAATCAGAGCTATCCAAAATGGAGTCATTATTCACATGTGATTGTTGAGCCCTTGATAGACTCACATAGTATGACAATGGAACTATTATCAGTTTTATTTTGATTTAATTAATTTAACTTTAAATAGCCACATGAGCAAGTGGCTAATGTAGTAAAGTTCTAGACAATTAGTTTTTAAGGGTGGAATTAAAATATGTTTGTAATAGCTGTTTCACCATGTTTCCTGTCATAGTACCTAGGAATGTACAGATGTGTAGCCCTTCTTTGTGCCCTGAAAATATCTGAAAGAACATGTGGGTACAGTATATTATCAAAAAGAATACAGTCTTTTTTGTAAGCTATTAAGAATACACTTAGAATTCTATCAAACGTCTTTTCTTAACATATAGTTTCAGTGTCATTTTGACAAATATCTCTATTTTCTTTTTCTTTCTCATTTGTTTTATACCCCTCAGTCTTCTACCCCTATCCCTTGGATCCTTGACCTGTATTATACATGGCCTAGATAGGCAAGGCTGAAAAGTCTTTCCCTGGCCTCAATCTTGAAGAATTATTTTAACTCTTTCCAAATAATAGCTTTTTGTGTATTCCCTGGGAGTTCAAGCTTAGATTTTTCTTCAAGAAAAGCAAAGCATGTTATTGGTATTATTGATAGAGTTTGTATCATAGTTTTAAAGCATTTTATCCTAAAAACAGACCCTTTCATAGTAGGCCAGTACAAGAAGAAAGTAAAGAAATGTAGTGGATGTTATGTAGAAAACAAAGACAAAGATAACTTTTAACCCTAAACTTTTCACAATGTATTTTATGTCATCATGGAATATTAAAATGTAAAGTGGTCTAAAGATTAGTATTCTAATTTATATCTTTAAGACATTGTCAAATTAAAAATATATGTAGTTCCTTTCTATACAATAGCTATAAACAGAACTGGTCCTATAAATGTTGAATGGGTGTGGAGTTAACTGATCATCTTCCACTATAACACAAATAAAACAACACCAAAATTTAGGATCTTGTGAAGCACAATTTGAAAACACCAGCCTAGACCATCTTGCTTATTTGACAAATTAAGAAACAGAAAGCCCTGGCTGGTGGCACAGTGGATAAAGTGCTGTCCTGTGGACCCAAAGGTCACTGGTTCAATTCCCCAGCCAGGGCACATGACCAAGTTGCAAGCCAGGTGTCCAGCCAGGTCCATTGCTGGAGGCAGGTGAAAGGCAACCATACACTGATGTTTCTCTTCCTCTCTGCCTCTCTCCCTTCTCCTCTCTCTCTAAAAATAATAAAACCTTTAAAAAAAAGAGAAAGAAGTAAAAGGTGAAATGATCTACTCAAATTACTCTATTAGTGCCAGATCTAAGACAAGTTAACACCTGATTTTTTGACCCCTAATATAATCTCTTTGTTCTATTTGATTTAATTTCATGTCTAGTTCTTTCTCTATTAAGAACAAGCGAAATAGAGGCAGACTCTTAGGGAGCAGACTGACAACTCTGAAAGGGGTTGGAGAGAGTAGAGGGACTCGGCAAGGATTTTTCAAAAAGATGAAGAATTCATGAACAGGACAACAAGGTGGCAAATGGTGAGGTGAGGGGAGAAAGTATAGGGAGATGAATGGTAATGGAAACAAAACACAATAAATATAAATAAATAAATAAATAAATCTCCCCTCTGCTAAAAAAAGGTGGGGGGACTAACTTGCTTATTACCATTATGTAGAATATATTCAGAAAATAATACCAAAAGAACTCATGGACACAGAAAACAATGTGGTGATTGGGGGAGGAGTAGAGGTGGAAGCAGGTATAGGGTGATAAATAACAATGAAAAAAATCAATAAAAATGATCTATTAAAACATAAAGTGAAGAAATATCTGATTTAGTACCCCCTTATTAAAAACCTTTAGTTAAAAAGGAAACCTCTTTCATTATTGTAAGGTTCTCCTTCCTGATTATTTTTTGACTATTCTTTTTAAATATTACATTTATATTTGTTTGGAAGCTGTTTTTTCAATGTGCTTTTCCTTCTCAACCCCAAATGTATACCTCGTAAAAGCAAGTCCACTTCTGTTTTGATGCCTGTTGATTCCTACCTTCCAGTAGAGTCTCTACTTCATTATTGTTGATCACTAAATAAGTGATATTGAGTTGAGAAAAATCTTCTCAGAATTAGAGAAGTGAAAAAGTGAAAGGTGAGAGCATCTTTATACATAAGAATAGTTGGATGAAATAACTTTTAATTTATAAAAGAAAGGGGTGGCAGATGTTCTATTTAGATGTTCATAAACATCTAAAAATGAAAATAATGGTGTATTTTGTTCACTTGTTTATCATAATTAATAAATTATTATTAAAGCTGAAAAGATGTTTATTTATTTGACTAATGAAAAGTATCCTGTAATACCTGAATGGGAAAGAGTGGAAAATTGCAATTTCTTACTTGTAGAGAGAGGGAAATAGATATTCTTTGTATGGAGGGAGAGAGGAAAAATATGTAGAAAAATTGTACTTGCTCTGTATTTCTTGAGGTCTAAAGTATGATAGTATAGAACAGAATGATAAGAAAGTTCAAGATTCCAAATTTTATTTGAAAGGCTGGCTACAAAGGAGAGGGAACAAAGTAAATTGTTACTTTAATGATTACTGAATATATATACTATTTATAAATATGAGCCAATAATCAGAGTAGTACATTTTTATTGAGCAGAAGGGGAGTGTATTAGTCACCTGATGTTGCTGTAGCATAGATAGATAGTGGTTTCCTGCAGTTCTGAATGCTGGGATGTCCAAGATCAATGTGCTGGCAGATGTGGTGCATTGTGTAAACCCTCATCCTGATTTTCAAAAGTCTATCTACTTGCTGTGTTATCACATAGCCAAGAGAGTCTAGTCATCTTATAAGGGCATTATCATGGGACCTTCACTCCCATGAATTCATCTAAACTTAATTACTTCCCAGAGGCCCCAACCACAGCACTATCACAATGGGGCTTATGCTTCAACCTTCATATTTTGAGAAGGACACAAACATTCAGCCTCAAACAGGGAGATATTTATTAATGAATATTTTTATTTTTCAATTACAGTTTACATTCTTTTAATTTTAATTTAGGTTTTCTCATTTTATTTCAGGACAAGATTGTATCAGACAAAATAATTATTTGAAACAAATTATTTTCTCAGACTTGCAGAAGTAGAAGTGGATCAAAATATACAATGCTTAAAGGTCATTGTTGGTATATTTGAGAACTCTAATGTACATTCTAGGAAATATAAAGACTTCTGGGAAGCATATATGAATTAAAGAGAATAAGATATTCATTTCTAGATAAAACAGTTGTCATGTAGTAAGGTCATAGAGATGAGTTTCCATCCATTCTTACCAATTCTTTTTATTTGTGAAATTAAATATAAATGGATTTATTGATTTCCCTCTAGGATTAGCTTAAGCTTAGACATTCTTTCTTCCCAATCAATAGAGGATTAAATTGATTATTTTAAAACAGATGATACTATACTTTTCAAATATGTTATTGTGAACATTTATGGCTCACAGGTTCTGTATGTATTTCTTGACCTCATCATGAGTTTGAAGGGTACAATGCTTTTATTATTATAACATGGTGTTGGGAAAATTATGTATGTTATTAAATTGCTCATTTTTAGATTGTTATTTCTTATTACTAAAATTTTAAAACATTTTACCAACAAGAGGGAATTGATGAACACATTAAATATTATGAACACAACTCAGCACACAACTTACCATTTATCAAATTCTTCAAAAGAAAATTAAGAAATTATAAATGATACTTCTGTACTGACAATATGACAGCTAGGACCACCTAATTCCTTTCAATCTAATTCTTTCTAGCATCTGCAGTACTCATAGCTATGAATCTTTCTGACTTCTTTTCTTGTACCCTGTTAAATGGCCAAGCCTGAAAATGAAAAAAAAAAAAAAAAAGTCTGTTAGAGAATGATCAGATGTTGGAATGAAGTAGTAATAGAGCAAAGTGATTAGCTGTAGATGTTAGTGCAGATAAAAATAACCTGAAAGATAGAGGAGGCATCAATCAAGACACAGCACTAAAATAAAGGGACAGATATGGGAATAAATAGTATAGGAAAAAGATACTATTGGTATATCCAGAAAGACTCCAATTGTCATTAGGAACATCCTGTGAGTTACAGAATTTCTTGTGTAATAGACTGTTAATTGTATAAAAGAGTTAATACAATTTGGTTTTTGAGACTGACATTAGATGAAATCAGGAGAGCAACAATATTAGACAGAATAAAAACTTGAGATAGCCATTCATGAACCAGATACTCTGGTTCAACTTAAAGAGTGTATAATGTGGAATCAGCATTATCCATAAAAGGACTACCTTGACTTGCTGAGACCATCAAAGAGAATTGGACTCATTACAATTAAATCATTGACTTATCCCTAGCTCCCAATTACAGTAAAATCATACACTTTCTCACTTGCTGTTTGGAGCTATTCCTGAACAAGGTTCATCAATTATGATAGTATAGGTGCTTCCCATTCATGTGCATCTCTGGTAATAATGGTATTTAAAAATTGCTCTATATTAGGGTTGATTCTTATAAATTCATCATCTCATGAAAAGCCAAAGTTATCAAAGAATATGTTTCATGTAATCATTCATTGTCAAAAATATAGTCATCGTGCAGTATGTATAATTCCCTGAAAATTTTTAGGAACAGAAATAAACTCCAGCTATCAACCATTATAAAATAAATAATGGGACTGGGTTATACACACTAACATTTGTTACTTGTGATCTGTTTTTTACATTTTAAATGCTTATTGGACAAATTAATTGTATATCATTCCTTTTTATTAGAGAATGTTCTCACAATTTAAGGTGGGTTAAAAAAAACATAAACTCAGAACACACTAAAACTTGAACACAGAAAGTATATATAGTCATAAGGAGTAACCTATCTGTGTATAACTCCTACGTAATGAGTTATAACTCTTCCCCAAAACCAAGTAAAAACCATAAGGATAGTTTTCTGCCTTCTTCACAATGTACTTGGATTAGGAAGAATTAGACAGGGGAGTGTGAATATGTATGTGCTTTAGGTGGTGCCAAGTAGTTGCTTATTCAACCCTGCATTCTACAAACTTCTTTAAGTTTAGAAATACATTTGAGAAACGCACGCTGTGCTTAAGAGTTACAATGACGTTGTTTGCTCTTTATCACTCAAAATGAGGAAACACTTTAATTAAGCCACCTTTGAGTGGTTGAGACCAGGATAGTTACTGTGTTGGGATGGATAATAATTGCCAGTGGTTCTTTATCACTAACGTAAAACATTCCTTTTTTGGAAAGAACAATTAAAGCGCCTTTGTTGTTTTATTTACTGAAGTGTCAGTTTTCAAAATATTTTCTTCAAAGACTCCTCTGAGCCTTCATGTCTTTTGAGATCATTTCCACTAGCATAAAAATTTGCTCCTCAAAACAAGTTTGAAGGGAGAAGGCATTCATGTTTTTAAATGAAAAAGACAATTTGTAACAAAAATATTTGTTGCTAAGATTTATTTGTATAGCACCATAAAAATGTTTCTGAAATATATGGAATAAAAACCAGTGGTTTGGATAATATGTTATTTTAATAAAGATATGGAATGGCTAATTTTATGCAAGCACATACTTTATTCATGAAATATATACTTTATTTTAATTAAAATATAAGCATTAAATATAAAAATAAAGTTTATTAAGTGCAACATTAATTTGTTGCTTTAATAACTAGTGGATAAACTGCAAAGAGGGAAAAGCATGAATTGACACATTTAAAAGGTTAACATCATATATATATATATATATATACATGTAATTCATATAAAATATAATTATGTAATACAGAAATAAAATAATATTGATATATTTGTATATATGTATGTATACATAAACATGAGTATTGTTTAACCATGAGAAAGAAAAACTACCTGTCATTTGCAACAACCAAATTGGAACTTGAGGACTTTGTCTTAAATGAAATAAACCAGAGAATGACATATATTGCATAGTTCCACTTATATGTAGACTCAAATAAATATGTCAAAGTCATAGAAACACAGAAAAGTGGTTACCAGGTTGGGATGAAAGGTGAAAAACTTTCAGCTATAAAATAAATAATGTTTGAAGATCTAATGTATAACATGGTGGTTATAGTTAATAACAATGTATTATGTAATTGAAATTTGCTAAGAGAGAACTTAAATGTTCTCACTAAATATATATGTGTGCGTATATGTGTATATATGCTAAATGTGTAAGGTGAAGAATATACTCATTAACTTAAAGCTATCCTTTCACAATGTATACACATATCAAGTCATCATATGATGTATATACATATGTATATACATTAATATGTATATACACATTAATATCTTATAATTTTGTCAATGGTACCTCGTTAAACCTGGAAAAGAAAAAGAATTCTACAGCTGACCAAGATAACACTGACCATCATAATCAATTACAAAGCTTTCCAAAGGCCAAACACATGAAAGAACTATAATTTTCCTTATATGCACAGCATGCCCTGGTAGGAAAGGCATCACAGGAGGATTGCTGCAATGCATGTGTAGATTTCCCATCTCAAAAGAGAGTTTGAATATGTTCCCTACTTTCCACTCCAAATGTTTAAATTTCTAAACTCAGCATTGTGACTCCCTCTTTGCCCCATTATAAATCATCTAGTGTGTAATTAGCTTTCATAAATAACAATTAAAAAATAATAACCTTATCCAAAAATATACAATCATGTTTTGAGCATGCTTCAACATTTTCTATTTATAGATTTTTCCTAAGCTTAGAAGCATTTTCTTATTTATTTCAGGGCCAAATATTATTATTTTTTTATGCCACCTATTGCATTTTAACTTTAATAAGTCTCTCAAGTGTTCATTGATACCAACAATATGTGAAAATGCTACTTGAAATCATACTAGCATTGGATATTTTTTAAAGTCTATAGCTTATTTTTATTGTAAAAGCAATAACCTAGAGAGAATTAGATTCAGCCTTGGCTGGTGGCACAATGGATAAGGCGCCAGCTTACAAAACCCAAAAGTTGCTAGTTCAATTCCCCAGCCAGGGCACATAACCAGGTTGCAATCCAGGTTCCCAGTCAGATCTGTGGCTGGAGTCAGGTGAAAGGCAACTATACATTGAGGTCTTTCTCCCTCTCTGCCTCTCTCCCTTCCCCTCTCTCTAAAATAAAATAAAATCTTTAAAAGAGAGAAATACATTCAAATAATAAAGGCATATAACATTTTAATTCAAAGAAATCTCCCTAAAACAGATTAGGAGAAGCAAATATGATGTTAGTATGTGTGCATGTATAGCCTTTTGATTGTAAGTACACTAATACATACCAGTGAAAGAAGAAATGGGTAAATTCCTTTAAAGGACTACACAACGAATTATTTATTCTATGCAACTCTGCACTTATTAAACTAGACTAAGTAATCTGTGTTTAATTCAGGATGTGTCCCCATATAAAGGCCTGTAATCATCAAGGTGTTTTCAGCAGAGAACAGAGAAGATGCTGAAAAGTATGGCATCAAGGAACATTTTATAGAATTGAGAATATGTAACTTACACAGTGAAGATTCAGAGGCCATGAGAATTGATTGCCAATATTTGAAATGCTGCCATTATGGAAGATGAAGTGAACTTGTTCTGTATTCCCCTAGAGGGAAGAAGTAAACAATGGAAGGATACTATAGGCAGAGAAACATGAAATGAGAATATTGAAAAACATTCTGTTGGTTAGAGCTGGCCACTAAAAAAGTGTGCTCTTGTTAAGAGTTTTTCTTTGCCCATGAAGACCATCAAGCCTTCCTTAACTTTTTCATCCAGTAAATAGTTACATTTCCCATTTTGTAGGAATGTTTGACTGTTAGATGGCTGACTGTAGGGTGTGACTTTTGCAATTTCTACAAGCCCCATAAGTTGTGATGATATGAATTTATCTTAAATTTGTGATAAACTGTACCTGGAAAGGTAAATTAGAATATATAGCTCTAGACTGTGGTATGAAAGTAAATATGTAAGGAAAAGTATGGTTTGTTTTTTTTTTTTTTTTTTTTTTGAGCAATAAAAAGACCTTTCTTAGATTTTGACTAGTACCAAAGGAAACCAATAATTTTAAAAGGCAGGTAATTAAGTTTGTTAAAATGTCTAAAATGTATAGAGCTTCCTATCACTGACAGTGCTCAGAACATGGAGGACCAGTCATTAAGATGCATGGTAAAAACTTGTGATTTAGATACTGGCCAACATAAGTGATCTCTGTCATTCCTAATTCAGACAGTATGACCCAACAGCATGAAAGTTCCCTGAGAACAGACACTTTGTGTTCATTATAATAACTCCAGAATCTAGAACAGTGTCATGTACACAAAAAGAGTACAAGATCCCATTTTTGCCCTACTCAGGATTTGTTCAACCAGTGTATTATTATTATTATTATTATTATTATTATTATTTTGCTTGATGTTATTGATGATCCTCCTGGCATAGCTCTTACTAACAACCACCTTCTGAGAGGCCAAAGAGGGAAGTGTTAATCTTTGTTGAAGGGAATCTCCATAAGATCCTCTCCAAGCTATTTAATTTGAGCCAAATATGTGTGAAAAGAAAAGATGTGTGTGTATTTCTGGAACTGGCTCTTTAGGGAAGGGTTATACTTTGACTTCTCCTTGTCCTTATGGGCCAGAAAATAAATATGATGAATGATGGACAGAGCCAAAAATTGCCCTTTACCAGAACCACATCCTGAAAATGGCAAATCAAGATAGTAAAAGAATCTTAAATTAGCCCTGGCTGGTGTGGCTCAATGGATTGAGTACCAGCCTTCAAACCCAAAGGTCACTGATTTGATTCCCAGTTAGGATACATGCCCAAGTTGCAAGCCAGGTCCCCAGCCAGGTCTGTAGCTGGAGGAAGGTGAAAGGCAACCATATATTAATTTCTCCCTCCCTTCCTTCCCCTATCTCTAAAAATAATGAATACAAGTCTTAAAAATAAATAAATAAAAATAAATCAGTGAAAGGTATTTAAAAAACTGCTTAATGATTATGAAGCATACTTAAAATCTTTACAAAAAATTAAAAACATGGAAAATGAAAAAAACAAACAAACAAAAGACTCTGAAGTTCCTGCAAAATAAGGAATAATCAAGACAAGCTTGAGTCCACTGTGTCTACATAGAGAAAAATAAATGCTTTGCTTAAGCTGTTCTTGTATATGTCCCCCCTAAGAGGTAAACAGAACACTCACTGATAAAAACTGATAATTTAAAACGTTTTCATCCTCCACTTTGTTAATGTGGTCTATCACATTGATTAATTTGCATATGTTGAACCATCTTTACATCTCACATGATCATCTTGTACGGTCATGATATTGAATGGCCTTGCAATGTGTTGGTGAATTCAGGTTGCTATTACTTTATTGAGGATTCTTGCACCTATGTCCATAAGGAATATTACCTCCCAGTTATGTATATAGTATATTTAACTTTATAAGAAATCTTATAGGAATCTTCTAAAGTTTTATGTAATTTAATACCCTTATGATCCAAATGTCTTTTCACTTGTTCCATATTCTCACTGTCATTGGGATCTTAGCCAGCTTAGTTTGTTTAGGAGGTGTCACGTTGTGGTTTCAAGTTGCCCTTTCCTTATAATTAATGATGATTTGTATACTTTAATGGAATTCTTGGCCATTTTTTGAACACCCTTCATTGGTGAACATCCTTTCAAATATTTTTGCTTGTTTTTCATAAACTGTTTTTTATCATTGACTTTTCAGAATTACTTACATATCTGTATATAAGTTGTTTGTTAATAAAATACATTGCATTTCTTCCAACTATGTAATTTGAACTTTCTTTTTTTCCAGCTTTATTGAGATATAACTGACAAATTAAATTGTGATATATTTAAGGTGTACAACATGATTTATATATATATACATTGTGAAAAGATTCCTCCACACTAGATAATTAACACATCCATCATCTCACAGAGTTACTTTTTTGTTTGTTTTGGTGAGAATGCTTAAGATGTACTTTCTTAGGGAATTTCAATTTCCATGTAGTATGGAACTGTAGTCGAAGTTTATCTGTTGCTGTTTCATACATATCCAGTTGTTCCCATAACAATTGTTAAGCAAATTTCCTTTCTCTGTTGAATGTCCTTGGTTTCTTAATCAAAAAGCTACTAGTCAAAAAAAAAAATGATATTCAATATTACCTTAGAATATAAAATTAAATTTAAAAATCACAAAAAGAATTAGACAAAGACTCAGGTTAAATTGTTTTTAAAACTATTTTAACTACCTGTAATATGACATTATAATCTTTAAACTTGAGACACATATTAGTCCTGAATCTTTTTATTGTTGGCCGTATATTAATTTATAAAATATGCCTGATATCCCTTACTCTGATTATAAAAACATACTAGTGTTACGAATGATTTTTTTTACCTTTTTAAATTATATTTTATTATTTATGCTACTACAGTTGTCCCAAAATTTCCCTTTAGTTTCCCTCCACCCAGTCCACCCATTCCCTCAGGCAATCCCCACACCTTGTCCATGTCCATAGACCTGCGTACAAGTTCTTGGGCTACTCTATGGCCTATGCTGTACTTTCCACTCCAATGACTATTCTGTACCTTCCAATGTTCACTTCTTAATCCCTACAATTTTTCACTATGCCCTGGATCCCCCTCCCATCTGGCAACCATCAAAATATTTTCTGTATCTATAATTCTGTTTCTGTTATGCATGTTTGATTTTTTTAACATTCAATTATTGATAAGTATGTATTTATTCTCATTTTTGCTCATATTTGTGTTGTTCTTAAAGAAGACCTTTTAACATTCCATATAATACTGGTTTGGTGATGATGAGCTCCTTTAGCCCTTTAGCTTTATTTTTTGGTCTGAGAAGCTCTTTGTCTTTCAAATTTAAATGATAGCTTTGCTGGGTAGAATAATCTTGGTTGTTGGTCCTTGTTCTATATCACTTTGAAAAATTCCTACCAACCCCTTCAAACTTTCTTTTGATAAATCAGCTGCCAGTCTTAGGAGGGCTCCTTTATAGGTAATTAACTGCTTTCTCTTGCTGCTTTTAAGACTCTCTCTTTGTCTTTAAACTTTTGATTTTAATTATAATGTAATTATAATTTCTGGCTTTTTTTTTTTTATTTGGACTCTATGCTCCCAAGGTTTGTATGTTTATTTCCATAACCAAGTTAGAAACGTTTTCGTTCATTATTTTTTCAAACATGTACATTTTTCATTTGTTACTCCTTTTCTTCTCTCTCTGCACCCCTTTAATGCAAATGTTGGTATGCTTGAAGTTGTCCCAGAGGCTCCTTACACTATCCTTGCTTGGGAGGGTTCCTTTTTTAGTTTTGCTGTTCTGATTCAGTGTTTTTTGCTTCCTTATGTTCCAAATCACTGATTTCATTCCCATCTTTATCCACTCTCCTATTGATTGCCTGAAAGTTGTTCTTTATTTCAATTAGTGTATCCTTTTTTCTGACTAAATATTTTTATGCAGTCAAGGTCCTCACTGAGTCCCCTGAGCATCCTTATAACCAGTGTTTTGATAGGTTGTTTTTCTCCATATTATTTCATTTGGGCCATGCTTCTTTGTGCCTTCATTTTAGCAGCCTCCCTGTGTTTTTGTTGTTGTTGTTGTTGTTGTTTGTTTGTTTTTTATATACTAGATAGAACTGTTATGTCTCCCATGCTTATTACAGTAGGGGCCCTCTAGGGTTCAGTACCACAGTCTTCCCTAGTATCCAAGCTGGGTACTCAAGGTGTACCCATTGTGTGGGCTCTGTACACCCTTCTTTTATAGTTGAGCTTTAATTTGTCTTGGCCAGTTCAAGATCAGCCACCACCTGTGTTCTGTCTTAGGCCACACAGCATTAACTGCACAGCAATCTGCAGATCGCTGCTACTTGTGATGGACTTGAAGGTGTCCAGGGGAGGCCAAGCTGTGAACCAAGGCTAGTTACTGCTCGTGCCAGGCCCGAGACAACTTAGCAAGAGGTACAGGGCTTGCTAAAGCCAGATGTTGCTTTTAGGAGAGAATGTAGGAAAATCTGAAGCATGGGACAAGATAAACTACTCATAAGGAAAAGTCACTGGTAACAGCTAGGGTGGGCCTGAAGGTTGGGTGGGGCAGGGCCTAGGGAATCACCATGTTGGGGCAGCCATGTGGGCTAGGTTGATGGAGTCTCAGATATGGCATTCAATTTGCAATTCTGTGGCTCTGTAAAGGGAAGACTTAGAAAAGAAACAATAGTCTCTGCCAGCACTTCTGTCTGGGGAAACTTTGCCACCCAGCTCTAGCCCGGATGCTGGGCAATTCAGGTCCTGCCCCAGTGCCTTTCCATATGTCTCTGATGCCTTAAAGTCTGCTGCCTTAGCTCTGCAGGTCAAAGGATGTATGGCTAAGTAAGTCTGTGCATTCGTCCTTTAGGGGGAACTGCCTGGGATTCCAGAAGTTTCTGTCTTTCACAGCCTCACTGGTTTTTACAGCAAGAAGTAGTGGAAACTTCTTCTTGGACTGGGTGACCTGGTGTGCATCTGAACCCCCTCACTCTTGACATACCCCCCAACTTTTATCCACCATACATGAATGTGGGACCAATTTGTTCTTCATCTCCACCTCTCCTACCAGTCTCAATGTGGTTTCTTTCATCCTGTTGTTGTAGGACTTCCATTTAGCTCAATTTCTGATGGTTCTGAATGATGTTTTTTTATAGTTTAGTTGTAATTTTGATGAGGTAATGCAAAGAGGTGAGACATTCTTACCTATGCAGCTATTTTAACTGAAGTCCCATGTTTTAAGTTCTTATACATCTAATTATTGCACCTGGTTCATATATAGTGCCAAAATCCAAATAGGAAAGTTAAGAAATGATGTAAACACTGACATATTCAGTTGGAAAATATTTTTATAAAGATACAGATAATTGAAGAAAATAATCACAAACATATCAATAAATAAGAATATTTTTTTCTGCTTCAGCTGGAGAGCTCTGAGTTATTTTCTGTTCTTTCCTAATAACAAATTTTATGCATATGCTCTGTCACTGAAGCATCTTCAGAATTATTTAGCATTTGAAAAACTTTATTAATAATTAAGAAAGACCATCAAACATTTCGCATGAAGAATTTGTCCTGCTGCCATTGAAAAAGCTTTAAAACCTTTTCATTTTCTTTGCTCAAATTTCAGATACCCCAAGGGTGTCAATGTCATGGGAAGTACAGCTGATGATCCTCTCATCTGAACAAGAGCATGAGACCCATCCAGGGGATGTGACAGGTCAGTAGTTAACAAATGTCCTATCAGCCAGGATTTTTTAGCACAATGCACAGCATTGTCTGGCTAATTATGGGGTGATGTAAAGTAGAGGTTCATGCTGCTAATCAGGAACCAGAGTCAGTGGAAAGCTAACTGTGGGGTCAAAATTGAACATTTGGAGGTAGTAACTGTGTTTTGATTTATTAACTCAGACAAGATCACAGTTAGAAAGGATCAATCATGTTGTCTAACACATAAATTACATCTTCAATTTTCAGAGAGAAGAAAGAACAGAGTCTGTGTGTATGACATATATAAAGTTCTCATTTATTCTGCTTAATCACAAACGGAATTATTTCAATTTTGTATTTTTAAAATTATTTTTACAGTATTTTATTTATTATTTTCAGAGAGAGGGGAAGGGAGAGAAGCAGAGAAGGAGAGAGACATCAATGTATGGTAGCCTTTCACCTGCTTCCAGCTACGGATCTGGCTGGAGACCTGGCTGCAACCTGGTTATGTGGCCTGGCTGGGAATCGAACCAGCAACCTTTGGATTCGCAGGCCAGCGCCTTATCCAATGTGCCACCAGCGAAGGCTTCAATTTTATATTTTAAAGAAGCAGAAAATATGCTACAAAATTAAAGTATATTCCTTTAAAAAAGGCACACAAGTGACTAAAGAAATGTTATAAATGTTGGAAAAAGTGATAAAATTTTTATTAAACTGTTGGGAATGTACCAATTTGGTTGCCCTAAACTCATACTGGGTTAGGAAACATTCTTCAGTTACATTAGTATCTTAGCAGTAAGTTGTGTTATGATGCTTTGTTCATAGATGAGAAAGATAAGGGGTAGATATGTGTCCATGCTTTTTTGACTAATGGTATATACTAATTAACAAAAATGTAACAAATTCCAGAGTCATTTTACCAATTAGGATTTATAACACCCAAATTGAAACTGTTAATGAAATAGATGCAGAAACAGAGAAAGTGAGGTCAAAATGACTATACTTCCAAAGTCAATTCAGAAACAGAGAACTACAACATTTTAATTAAACTAATAAAAGAGGAAAATGGATTTCCAAATAGAGAAAATGGCATTTTCAAATACTTAAAACAATGTCAATGAGCATCACCATTAGATTAATCCTATAATTGTTTGAAAAGATGGAATTAGTATGACTTTAAAGATTTTATTTATTATTTCCAGAGAGAGAGGAAGGGAGAGAGGCAGAGGGAGAGTGATATCAATGTATGGTTGCCTTTCAACTGCCTCCAGCCACGGACCTAGCTGAAGACCTGGAGTATGACTTTAAAAAATTACATGCATACAAGCTAAGATTCCCTCCCATGCATTTTCTAACCAATTAAATAATAAAACAAGAAACTATACCTTTAGGGATGGTAATGAGTTCTTTTACTGAAAAAAAATATTAGTTTTTATATAAATGCAGCTAAGGTATATTGAGATTGGAAACACATACTTTATGTGATATTAGATAAGACCAGTGGTTTTCACAATTTACTAAGTGAATGGGTGATAAGTTTGAGCCCTCAGGTCTTTGTAGCTGATATAGGGAATAAAGTAAGAAAGAAGATAGATAACAGAGCTTTGCATCCTCTGACATACTTAAAATTTATTTCTGTTTTCTCCAAAACTCAGTGCTTTGCCAACTGTTTCATATATTCAATTACACACTCGTCCTTTAGCATAATGCATATCTACACCTAAATACTGTATTTAAACTAAATAACAGGCTGATTTCTGCACATTATCATACTCAGGAGGTCTACTGTGTTTCACCACAACCAAGGTAATAAACACTGTGGGCACACCTGAGAGGGACAGATAACACCCTCAAATAATTGGCTCATGGAATCATACTGTATATACAAAGAGCAAGTCATGAGACGCAGAATACCTAGGGACTGGGCTTTCTCATGAAAACATTTTACATATTAATCATTGACTGAGTATTTAACCTTCCCTTTTCCACACACTTTCTTGAGGTTTGTTATAAGACAAAAACCAAGCCCACTCTCGTCTTTTGATCTGCAAGATGGTAAGTAGTAGGGAAAAAATTCAGCTGGCAAATAGGTGCATATTTAATTCCATATTGACATACAAAAATCCAAATTATTTAGCATCATGTTTACCTTTCACTCTGGAAATCTATACAAAGCTTTTTTTATCATTATTCAGGCATTTTATATTACATACTATAAAAACTTGGAAGCTTCTGTGAAATGTGTAACAAACACCTGCTTACCTAATACACTTTAAAAATTACATGGAAATTAGAAATTCACATTCAGTGAGTCCAGGGATGAATTAGTAAACATTATGTCCACGAAACATTTTTGATCCTGCATATATTGAAGTGTCATAATCCACTGTATTCTATGGAAGAAATTGTACCCTCCCTATTCACATGTTGAATTCCCCCAAACCCATATAGTATTTGGAGATAGGACCTTTTAGGAGATTAATAATTTAATGAGTTTATAAGTGTAGAACCCTAAACCAATTGAATGCTGTTCTTATAAGAAAAAGGAGTGACATCATACATGTGAAAACAACAGTCTACAAGTTAAGTGGAGACCTCAGGAGAAACTAAGCCTAGCAACATTGATATAAGGCACCAACCTTCAGAACTGTGAGAAAAGAAATTTCTGTTGTATAAGCCACCTCATTTGTGGTATTTTGTTATGGCAGCTCTAGAAAACCAATGCATCTACATAAAACAAGGCAATTGTTTATTCAGACATGCAAAATTGCCTGTTTGAAATTTTCTGCTGGCTTGAAAGAGGTGGGAAAATAAACAAGGCACAGATAAATCCTGGACTCTTTTCTTAATAATAGATATAGAAAGCTTGATTCTAAAGCATATGCATGGGGCTTATTATAAGTCAAAGACACATGGAACAGGTTGAATAAGCTGTCATGTCTGGTTCATTTGCTAAAGTTATTAATAAACTTATAAAATAATTATTTGCATGATGCCAACTCACAGTTGACTCTACTAAGAACTCATCTTACTGTAATTAATTCAGAAACAGCTGCCAAAAATTAGACCATAAATGTTCATAAAGTATTTTTTCTTATGTCTGAAAAGCAATTGAATAATAAATACATACAATCTGTTTTAAAAGGTATTTAAGCATTATTATATTTACAGTATACTTATTTTTTACTATTAAATTTTTCTTATAGTTATGATACCATCAAAAACACTTACCAAATAATATATAAAATCTAGTGCCTACTCAAATACTCTCATAATTGTTCAACATAAATTCATTTTTAAACCCATAGTTAATGCAGCTAACAGAAAATAACACTAACTAAATTAATAATATTGAATTTTCTTTTACTTAAAATTTACTTTATGACAGTACCTAAAATATGCTTATGTTTGTTAAGGTATATTTTAATATATGTACATTTATAAATATATGTACAATAAAACTATAGATGCTTCTGTGACTACTAAAGCATTGGTTGATCATAAACCAATTCCAAAATAATGAATGCGAGGGTGTGTTCTTCATTATCAGCTGAGTGCCTCATCAGCTCATCACCCAGAATATACTCTACAATATGAATTCCAAATCTTTTTACATTTGTTTATAATGACTTCATAATAAAGCATTAGCCTGTAATTCAGAAAACACCTTTCCCAAGATGTTACATAATACCACAGGAAAGAATTTGTTTATCCGGTAATGAAAGAACATCACCAATGTGAGTGTACCACTATCTTTCCTTCATTCCACTTGTCTCAGCATCTTGGTCTCTCTCATAGATGTGCCGGATACAGGTGGAACATTCAAAGCTGCAGGTAGAGAACTGCCCAGATCCCCGGGTATGCAACAATCACAGCAGATCTCTAGGTATCTACACAGATCTAGAGCAATGACTATTTCTGTCTGGTAGGGGATTTAGCCTAATACTTGGGTAACCCATGGCAGATGTCAGGAGGAATTGTAAACATTTAGCATAATATATTTCTAGCCAGCAGCACCCTGAGTCCTCTCTGGAATCTTTGTAGGAGGTATTAAAACCTGGAATCCCCAAAACACAATTTAATGTGAGAGGAGAAGCCACAGGGCATGTGAGCAGTCACGATCACATATATTATTCCAAATGAAACTTCTGTTATATAATTCTGGGTATCCTCAGAAGTACAATGACTCCCCAGGGCCCTTCCGAAGTCTCTGTCACTGAATCATGCATTTACAACCAGATGAAACAAAATGCTAAATCCCTCTCTGAAACTCACTGCATTCTACTCTCACTTTAATTCTTTTTTATTCAATGACTGGGCAGGTTCTTCTCCATTTAAACACCACCTCAACGCTTCCAAAAATCTCCCCCTTCATCCACAATTAAGGAACTACCCTGACCTCCTTGTTTTACCTTGAAAAAAAAAAAATCATCTAAAATTAAAGGAAATAAAATCCTCTTTCTGCTCAGAATTGACTACTCAGACCCTATGCTCTGCAACAATTGAGAGTACAGTAACTTTGGGAATTCAAATTAGTAAGCATATCTTAATTGTTAGATGAATTTAGTTCTAATTGCCTTAGCATTCCCTGTTAGGTTATATGCCATCATTTTCTTAACCCTGGCAACCTTTTAATATTAAATGGAAAAACAGTTTCACTTAAATATTTAAATGTATTGATTAGTATACATACAACCAAATTTATAACCAGGAAAAACAAGGGGAGTAACAAAGCTAAACAATAGAATAAAGAAGGCCCTGGCTGGTAGCTCAGTGGATAGGCGCTGGCCTGTGAACCCAAAGGTCACTGGTTCAATTCCCAGTGAGGGCACATAACCAGGTTGCAAGCCAGGTCTCCAGCCAGGTCTGTAGCTGGAGTCAGGGGAAAGGCAACCATACATTGCTGTCTCTCCCTCTCTGCCTCTCTTCTTTCCCTTCTCTCTAAAACTAATAAATAAAATCTTTAAAAATAATAATAAATAAAACTAAAATATATATACTGAACTTAAAAAGAAATTATGTCTTTTTTCATTGGTATCTTTTTTACTAATCAAATGATTTTGCTGGGACTATTTGGCACACAACATTGGACACTATTATGCTCTGGGAAGCAACAAAGATGAGTTACAACAGAAATATGTTTAAAAGAAGAAGAGTTGCTGGTACTGGGCCTGGTTTCTTTGTTTTGGTGTGTGCGTGCATGTGTGGTTGTTTGATACAATTTTCAAATGTGACTATTGTCAGCTCTGTGGCTGCTGAGTCCCATAATGTGGAGAGAGAAAAGTACCCTGTGAGGGATGTCTGGGCTCCGCATAGGAATCTGTTCTCAAAACTCTTTCTCTGTGTTTGGGTCTAGCTGCCCCTCGTTAGGTAAACACAGCTGCTGTGTTTCCTAGTATTTTCTGTTCCCACTCTATTTTCTGATGCAACACTGCTCAAACAAACATATAATCCTATTACTAAATGTTGAATAAATGAATAAAAATAAAGAATATGTGACCCATAGTAATTATTGATTAACAGTAAAATTAATGTATGCATACACCACTTAATGTTAAAAAATGGTATCATTTATTAAAAAGGGAAGAAAGTATCTGGTACAGGTATGACACATTGTGTTAGGTGTATAGATATATAACATACATATATATATATACTTTGTGATATTCAGAACAGTTATGTGAGATAGGTGTTATATTAGTTTCATTTGTTGTGATGCTATGTAGTTTATAAGTAGAAAACCTGGAATCTGGCTCCAAACTTGGTATTTTTTTACTTGCTCTAATAGTTCATTAAGTCATACAATTAATAATCAACAAAGGTGGATTTAGAGAGCAATAGTTTTCACTTAAATTTTAGCATCCTACTAAATTTGTATTTATATTCATTTCTTTGTCAGTACAATGCTTTGATAGCAAAAAATACCTTCCTATAGAAAATAAAATGAATCTCACCTCTGAAAAAAGCAGAGTCTCATTTGAATGGACACTTATGTAATAATGACATAGCCTCTGTTCCCTTATTTGGCTTGTTAATGATATGGTACATCAACAGGAATTCATTTTCAAACCCATAGCTACCTGCAGCTAGTTTAATGACAGACATCAGTCTGAAACTGCATGGAAACTGTAATTGTACCTTAACTTTCTGCTTTTATAACTAAAAGGACGTGCACTTGTTCCAAAAATATATCCCAATTTTACATTGGATCTCTACTATACTCCACAAAGGACGTATGGCCTAGGAATTATTCTGCCATTACTGTAACATCTTTTTAATTACATTTTCAATAAATACACATAAATTGATATAATAAAAATTTCTAAAAAATGTTCCCATAGTATTGTCATAATTGCCTCATACATTCAATGCTATAATAGGAAATCAAACACATGACAAGTAAATGAGTTTATGTCACAGAATTTCACAAAAGAACTACTTGAATGAAGTATGCTAGCATAAGTATCCAACAAAGACCAATTTCATATACTTTCAAGTGTTGACAATTTTAAATTTCAGAATGATAGTTTTGAAGCACTGTAAGCCCTTCATATTTTTTTTTTTTTACTCTTAAAGCTTTGTAATATCTGGATAAAATATAAATGTATTTTCTGCTGATGTTTTGAAGTGTTCATATTTTTATTGCAAATTTTGGAAACTCTAACACAAATTAGCAATATATTAATTACTAACACAGAACATTGTCAGGAATACATATTTTCCCCAACCAAATTAACACATAAAAATTTATTTTATGAAATGAGTATTCTATTGAAATAAACGAAGAAATTGTGTGCCAAGAGGAACCCTTCATGAAACAGAATACTTGACTGCAAGATTTAATTTGGAGAGCATCATTAATAATGCAAACCTAACAGTAAGTGTCACCTGAAATCTAGCTACAACACATCTGCTTCCACAGGCTTAGCTTGGTATATGCTTCTATGAGTCTGACCTTGGCATGCAATTATGCCACTAGTTCTACCATCCAAGGTTTCCTGAAGGGCGTAGTGAATCACACATGGTGAATAGGGAAAAGAAGAAGAGTGTTAAAAATATTCAGAGACAGCATAAAAAGAAACAAAAATATAAACTTTAACATAATACTAAAAATGAAGTATTACTAGCGCAAATAGTCACTTGGCTTTTCTCTTTTTTCCACCCAATTTTACAGGAGTCTTTATTCTTAGTTTGTTACCCTGATAATGTAATGGTGTCTGCTAGCAAAAATAAAAAATAAAATGAAAGTAAAAAAGAATCCATGCCTCATTACTTTAAATCTTATTTGTTTTTCCATGTTACATTTAAGAAAATGGAAACACATTAAACTGCTCACCACTTTGGGGGGTTTCTAGCTGGATTAGGCCTAAGGCAGTGCAATCTATTAAATCAATTAGGACAAAGAAATTCCTTTTGTAAATGCAATAAAAATTATTCAGCATATCTTTTGCATTTATTATGTTGTTACTCTATTATGAATTCAGACGCTTCTTGAACTCATTTTTAATAAACAATATAAATAATGTAAAGGAAAATAATGAAGCACATTATTAACAAAACTACCTTCTAATTTGGTACAAATAGCAAAATATTAAACAATTGTTCTGTTTTGTGATATTTTACGTTACCAGAAGGCCAAATGTACTTTATAAATTAATAATGGTGATGTTTTTTCTTTCCTTTTCAATACATGTTTGAACTACATCAAGCATGATAGTTGGATGAAAAGCAATAAAATTCAAGGAAGCTGGTCAAGTACATGGTACATGCCTGCCTTCCCAAGTTCAGAGCCTCTCACAATGCCAAAGTGCTGAATCAAGCAGATAAACATGAAATGTCAGTTTAAGTATCTGCAAGGTTAGTTTGAAGAATGTGGCTTGATGTCTGGCCACTTTTAGGTTCCCAATGTATCCCTCCTGATTTGAGCTTGCCCCACAAAAGTGGATGCTTCCTTTCCCGTGACTGTAACTGGCCCTACCAGCATTGTCTGCAGAGAGACTGATTCAGCAGAGAGGAGAGCAAGGAATGCCCAGTCCATCACTGAGATAAGCAACTGCTGAAGGGTAAAAACTTCCACCACCAGCATTTCCTGCTTTTCTCCCTGGTAATCTTTAAGCTTAACACACAAATTTCTGACCACCCAGGTGTGGCTGACCTTAGGGTAAGAGATCAGAAACGTATCGTAATTTTACATCTATCATTGTACATTGTCCCAGTGACACTGGTCTGTCCCGAAAGTATCAGTCACGCAAACTGTTTTACTGATATTGACATTGATTGGCTCAATACTTTCGGGACAGACCGCATATACCAGACTCCGAGCACGTCTAACGAATTAGCTGAAGAGCAATTAAATTGCAGATGATTTTTATTAATTGGCATTGGCTTAGATTCTTGCCTATACCCAAGCCCAGTTACTACTCCAGGTGCTAAAGGACACTGGGAAGGCACTTTGATGAAATCTTGGAGACACTGTAGCATAAACAACACTGGTCTGAGAACCACATAATGCAGTTAAAAGAGACCCACTTGCCCCATTTGTGTGTAGCATACAGTACAGGTTAGTACATTGAGAGCTCCAAGAACAGCACTGCCTTGGTAGTGTGAGGATTCAAGTCGGGTGAGTGTTGTGATGTGTCGTCACTCTCAGCCCAGCAGACAGAAAGGAGCAATCAGAAGGCAAGTATCAGCACAAGAGGCTGTAAGAGAACCTATGGAACAGATATCTGTGAACGCATTTAATACATCCACATAACATAATACCTCGTTGAGATGGAGAAGAGGCTGCAGGGGTAAACAAAAGTCATATGCAGGAGGTTACAACCTCCCAGTCACAGAACGAGTCTGGCCTTCCACCTGTTCTTGTAAATCAAGGTTTATTGAAACATAGTCACACCCACTTGTTTATGTATTTTCTATGGATGCTTTCATTCTGCAACCACAGGGTTCCTTAGTTATAACAACAAAGAATAAAATATTTACGATCGGGCATTTTACAGAGAAGTTTGCCAATTCCTGTTCTCAAGGAAAATACTTGTGAAGAGCTTGGTGACATTATGTATTGACTTCCCTAGGTATGTGATAAGTTTACACAACACAAACACAAGAAAGGTTTTTATTTTTTAAAAAGTTTATAAGCATATTTGAAGAGAGGAGAATTACAGAGAAATGTATCAGAATTATCTATCCACCTCACACTGACTTTAATTTTAAAACCTCTCCAGAATAAAGTCTGTCTGCAGATATACATTAAGTACCTCCTCAGCTCTGTACCCTGCTTTAGTTGCAAATGTTATAATGAAAATGTCAAGCACTATCTCTGTTTCAAGATTGCTTTCATCCAAGCCCTGGATGGTGGTTCAGTGGCTAGGCACCAGCCTGCTAACCCAAGGGTCACTGGTTCGATTCCTAGTCAGGACATATAATCAGGTTGCAAGCCAGGTCTCCAGCCAGGTCTGTAGCTGGAGGCAGGTGAAAGGTAACCATACATTGATGCTTCTCTCCCTTTCTTCCTCCCTCCCTGCCCTTCTCTCTAAAAATAACGAATAAAAAATCTTTTTAAAAGATTGCTTTCATCCAGGGGAAAACAGGAAAATAAGCACATAAGTAATTTACATTTACATAGGGGTAAGGCTAGAGTAGGAAATATACATGAAATAATATGAAACAGGGGAATGTATTGAGTATATTGGACTCAGTCCCTACTTGAACTCACAGCTACTCAGCCTGGGTGAACCCTAACCAGCCTTCAAATGTAGAGGTGAAATTTAGATGCTAATGTTTGCATGCAGCTAATTATGTGGTGATTTGTTAACTACAATTATTCTAATAATACCTGCCCAATACATATCACATTTAGATCAACATATAAAGCTCTTCCATGTCTTACAAAGCCTTATGTAGTTTATTCTTATCCTTGCAACATCAGCAGATGTGACTGTTTTTGTTTCCTGCCCCATGGACAAGGCAAGCACTTTTTAGAAAGTAAGTTCCAATGGACTCTGTGTGGGTTGTTTTTTATGGTTCTTCCTCACCTCATTTATGTATGAGAATCCTTCTCCCTGCATCAAAAGGGTGTCTCTTGACCACACTGTTTAAAACATAATGCTACTTACTCTCTCACCTGTAATATTTTAATCTCTCCTTTTAGTTCTATTTACTGATATGGTATTATGCATTTTACTAATTCTTTATTCATTGTCTCTCTCACGAGAATTTTAATACCATGAGTGCAAGTGCTTTATTTATTTTCTTCCCTACCTCTGAGCTATAAAATAGTGCCTAGAAATGTTATAGTTGTTAAATAGTATTTGTTGAATAAACAGCACATTTAACTCAGTCAGCTCACTAGTGATCTTTATATATTGTTATTGGTGATCTTTACATATTGTTACTGCTGTTAGTTATATATGTGTGTATAAGTGTGTGTGTATATATATATAGTCTCAAGTGTCACAGTGATAATATATATATATATACACACACACATATATTGTATATGTGTATAACTATAGCTATACAATTTTTATTTATGTTCTTTAAAGCATGTGAAGTTTGAAGCATAATGAGATTGTAATCATAAAAGAGAAGAGTTTATTTGCTATTAGAGAATAACTTTGAGACACTAGTAAGCACAGACATATCTGTGTACATAAAAATCACCTGTGGCACTAAACATAAAAATAAGTGTGTTAGGAAACAATAGCTATGGCCTAAAAGAAGATAGTCAGTCTTCTTTAATCTCTTTAAACTTCATTCTAATATACTATAAAAGTAGAAGATATTCATGAACCTGATAGATGTTTGAAAGTTTTAAAAAAGAGAGATACAGTAGAACACATAAAAGAAGAAAAAAAAAAAAAAAAACAGTGGGAAAAAAACTTTTAAAATATGTAGGGATTTTGGAAACAATCTAGAAAATGGGTAGGAATTATAATTAAAAAAAGACAAATTCTTGCCCTGGCTGGTAGTACAGTAGATAAGTTGCCAGCCTGCAAACCCAAAGGTCGCCGGTTCAATTCCCCAGCCGGGCACATAACCAGGTTGCAAGCCAGGTCTCCAGCCAGTCCTGTAGCAGGAGGCAGGTGAAAGGCAACCATATACATTGATGTCTCGATGTCTCTCTGACTCTCTCCCTTCCCTGCTCCCTAAAAATAATAAACAAAATATTTTTTTTAAAAAAAAGACAAATTCTTAATGTGCTGAAGAGGAAAACTAATTAAGTAAATATAAACAAACTAAACATATGATCTGTATAGTTTTCCACACATACTTTGTTTAGCAATGAAGAAATATCACAGCATTGTTAGGGAACTAACACCAAATTAGTGTGATTAGATGCACCAAATTTTTCAGTTTAGGGCTTGTCTTCTATTTTTAGGTGTAATAATATAGTATTTTACTCATAGATTACTAGATTTTAATATATATTAGAGTTAGAGAGAAATATTTACCAGATTTGAAAGGAAGGATATTGACAGTGGAAAATAGCTATTAATAGTTAACATGGGAAAAAACTAAAAGGTCTTTAAAAATCTGCTTTACTTTATATTCTGAGAACTACTACAGAATTGTGTCTTATTTATGGGAGCAGTTTGTGATTGGCTGTCCCAATGACTGATCCACAGGGCCTCTGGATGTTATAGAGACTTTAAATAGATCAATGACTAAGCCAATGAAACTTATTGACCTCATGGCTGTGACTCCATCCATTTGCTTCAGGCATATAAACATAGTTCATGCCTGTGCGACCCAAACATTGGATTGTAGCAGGTTCGATTCACTGTTTTCACCCATTGTAATGACTGATTGAGACTGTCACACAATCAACTTGATTGATTGTGTAGAAGTTGGCCAACAAAATAAGTTGCCTTTCCATAACTGCTCTTACCCTGCCATAAAAATATATAATTGCTTTATACTTTTCCAAAGCAACATTTGAAGAAGCGTTTTGGAAATCAGTCTGTTCATTCCAGTGCAGATATCCAAACCAGATATTTCTCCCTTAATCTATCATTACCAATTCCTCTGAGTCACCAGTGATGCTACCATCACTCTGGACAGTGAAATGTTTACAGTTGGTATACATCCTCTGACACTTATTACAGTTTGTGCTCATGGTTCAAACAACTGACCACTCTTTCCAAAATATGCTTTGTGGCCTTTGTTGTTTTCTGGCTGCTTATGTCTATATTTAAATAAAGAGAAAAAATTCTTAATTATATAAGAGAAAGATTAATGTCTGGGGTCAGTGTAGACAATAATCAAATGTGATTTACTAAAATATTTTAAAGATTATATTCTAAAATTTTTATATAGAAATGTATTAATTCATATATGACCTGGTCATTTTTTTTAGGAATTCACAGATTTTAAGTTACATAGTTTCAAAATGTTCATTTTCATCAGATTCTTTAACTTTGACCTGGTTAAAGTGTCTGGTTAAGATTAAAACATATTTATACCCAAATTATTGTATACTCTTAATTTAATGATGCAACCTCATGAAATTTTCTCCATTTTTATAAGACAAAGATGAATAATGTGGACTTGGGGTAGTAATCCATACACCTCTTTTTAAAAGGATTATTAAAATTTCATGTTTGAAAGATATTTTTTCTTTCAGAACAGTTTTATAGTTAGAATAAGAATGAAAAATAAGTATAGTGACTTCCCATATACTCCCACTTCTTCACATGCATGGCATTTTCATCATCAAAATTACTCACCAGAATGATACTTTTTCCCCCAAAGATAAACTTCATCATCATCCAAAGTTTATATTTTAGCTTAGGATTCACTCTTGGTGTTGTACATTCTATGGTTTTGGACAAATATATAATGACAGGTATCCATCATATAGTATACAAAGTATTTCACTGCCCTGAAAATTCTCTATACTCTGATTATCCATTTCATCCATGCCCTACACCCACAATAACTGAATTATTATATTATCTTCTCAATTTGGCTTCTCCACAGTGTAATATAGTTGGAATTTTATATATTGTATAGCTTTCTTAGAATGGCTTTTTTCACTTAATAGTATGCATTTGAGAATTTTTCTGTTTGTTCATGCTTTGATAGCTGTTTTCTTATTTGTTTTTTAATAGGTTTTTGTCATATTTATTCATTACCACCTCCCCTTTATTCCCTCTTCCAGCTCCTCTCACCCCTGTTCCTCCCTCAATATCTCACTGTTGTCTGCGTCCATGGCTCTTTCTTTTTTGTTCGAGTCCCTCTGCCTGCCAACCCCCCCATAGAGTTGTTTATCCTGCTCTCTATGAGTCTCTTTAATCTGTTCATTAGTTCAGTTTTTCATTAGACTCCACATATGAGTGCAATAATATAGTATTTGTCTTTTTTCTGGCTGGCTTATTTCACTTAGCATAATATTATTCAGGTCCATCCATGCTGTTGCAAAGGGTAAAATATTATTTTTTATGGGCAAGTAGCATTCCACTGTGTAAATGTATTGTAGCTCTTTTGTCCACTCACCTACCTTTGGAAATGTGGGCTCCTTCTAAATATTGGTTATTGTAAATAACACTGCAATGAACATAGGGGTGCATATATTTTTGTTCAAATTAGTATTTTGGGTTACTTTAGATAAATTCCCATAAGTAAAATCACTGGTTCAAAAGAGACTTCTATTTTTAATTTTTATGGAACTTCATACTGTTTTCCACAGTGGCTGCCCCAGTCTGCAACCCAACAGTGCAAAAGGGTCCCCTTTCTCTACATCCTTGCCAGCACCGTTTTGTTGGTTTATTGATGATTGCCATCCTGACAGGTGTCGGGTGATACCTCATTGTGGCTATAATTTGTGTTTCCCTAGTGACAAGTGATGAGCATCTTTCCATGTTTAATGGTCATCTATATGTCCTCTTTGATGAGGTTTCTATTCAAGTCCAATAGCTGTTTTATATTTCTTGCTGAATAATATTCCATTCTCTGTACTTAACACACTTACTCATTGACTTACTAAAGACATCTGGTGTCTACAAAAATGTGACAATTATAAATAAGGATGCTATAAACATACATGTGCAGGTTTTCACATGGACATAAATTTTCAACTCCTTTGGATAAATACCAAGAAGCACATATGTTTGATTACATGGTAGAATTATGTTTAGATTTTCTAGAAACAACCACATGTCTTCTGAAGTGTCTGTGCCATTTTGCATTCTCAGGAGTACTGTATGAGGAGAGTTCCTATTGCTACTCGTCCTAGAGGTGTTCAGTATTGTCAGTTTCTAGATTTTAGCCATAAAAATAGATGTGTAGTGGTATCTCATTATTGTTTTAATTTGCATTTCCTGATGACTTATGATATGGATCATATTTTCACATGCTTATTTTTAATTTGGTGAGGTATCTATTAAGATGTTTGTCCCACTTTTTAATCAGGTATTTTGTTTTCTAATTATTATTTTTAAGATTTTATTAATTATTTTTAGAGAAAAGGGAAGGGAGGAAAAAAGGGAGAGAAGCATCAATGTATGGTTGCCTTTCACCTGCCTCCAGTTACAGACCTGGTTGGACACCTGGCTTGCAACCTGGTTATGTGCCCTGGCTGGGAATCAAACCAGTGACCTTTGGGTTTGCAGGCTGGCTCCAACCCACTGAGCCGCACCAACCAGGACTGTTTTTTGTTTTTTGTTTTTTGTTTTAATTTTATTGTTGTTGTATTATATCCGTCTTCTTTTTACTCCCTTCTGACCCCTTCCCCACCTACCCACTCCCCCACAAAGTCAATCCCTCTTGTTGTCCATGTCCATGATTCTTTCATACTATGTTTTTGACTAAACTGCTCCCCTTCTTTGCCTCTTCCTCAGGACTGTTTTCTAATTATTGAGTTTCTAGGATTTTTTGTATATTTTGAGAAATAAACCTTTAGTTAATGCCTTTTACAAATATTTTCTACAAGCCTATGAATTGTCTTTGCATTCTTTGACACAGCAGACATTTATCATCTTCTAAAAGTCTAACATCAATTATTTCTTTAATGGGTTGTGCTTTGATGTTGTATCTAAAATACTATTACTATAGTCAAGGTCATGTAGGTTACCTTCTGTGTTATCATCAGGCATTTTATAGTTCTGCATTACCTGTAGGTCAGTGATATCCATTTTGAGTTAAATTCTGTGAAGGGTGTAAGGTCTATGGTCCAGATTAATTTTTTTCAAGTGGATGTCCAGTTATTTCAACACCATTTGTTGGAGAGATTATTTTTGTGTCACCTTTGCTCTTTTGTCAAAGATTAATGAACTGTATTTATTTGGTCCACTTTCTGGTATATCTCTTTTATTCTGTCAGTCAATCTATTTGTAAATTATTTCACCAATACCATACTGTCTTAATTACTGTAGCTTTATAATAAGTCTGCAACTCTGGAAAGTTAGAGAAATTTGTACAACATTGCAGTTTATAAGTCTTCCTTCCTGTAAAGAGAACACTACTAACAATATAATGTAATTTTTAAAAAACTAAAATATGAATAGTTCTAGCTTGCTGACCAGTTTTGCCAAAAAGGAAGTGGCACAGCTGGAAGTTGTGGGAAAACCTCTGGAATTAGAAGCTTGTCTCTCTTTTTGTAAAACTCACTCTTTACCCCCAACACTTTTAATTTCTCTACCACTATCAGTTTTAAGCTACAAAGACCTCCTGTTAATTATACTTTTAGCCTTTATCAGGCATAGTAAGAAGACTGCCTCTCAGGTCAATAATGATTATTTGTGCTCTAAGTACCTTAGGCTCAGAACAATCATCACTGTTAGGAAGTGTCTCCCAGCTCTTCTTTATCTAATCAATAACCAAATGAATGAATGAATGAATGAAACATGGATGATGTACATGCAACTTATAAGTTAATTTAAGAATATTTTAATGTATAAACATATAAAACATTCATCTGACTTATATTCATACTAAAAACTAAGAAATTAACATATAATTAAACACATAAAATAATAAAAATAAAATAAATTTTTTCATGCTATGTATAGTTAAAAAAGAAAAGAAAAAGAAAGTGATAGAGGACCAGAGACTAAAGAAAGTAAGTATTCTGAGACAGAGAGCCTGAAACTAGCTTTTAAGAGACATTACTTCAAAGTAATAAATTATTTATTCAGATACAAAATTAATTCAATAAAAATATGTGAATTTTTATTGCTACTATTACTACTTAATTCACCATATGTGACAGTGCTTTTAAACCAGTATTATAAAATTAGTCACGATGAAATAAAGTCAGCATTGTATTATAAACCTTCTTTAATCACATCTCATGACCAAACCCTCTAATGAAGAACTAAGATCCAGACAAGAGTAAAACTCTTCTATCAAATAATTAAAATAATTCACAATGACAGGCTGCATGGAGATATCAGTCAGCTTGGTTCTATGTAACAGAAGCATAGATCTCAGAGGAGTCAAGTATCTGTTTTCAAATTAGAGTATAACTATGAGAAAAATGACAACTTGATGAGGTTTTGTGACGATTAATTAGATAATGCATATGAGAAGCTGCCAAATAATGGATATTCTTCTTCAATGTCTCATTGGCTTTACCCCAGAAAAAGAAATTTCTCTATTTCAGATCGTTTTGTTTTTTTCTTCAGATCATGCCTGTGATGACAATGTCTCTGCCTGATGAAATTGATGATAATGATGCAAATCTGTGATGAGACCCTCATAGCCATCATGATAAATATTGGTAATGAAGTTTAAATTAGTTCTATCTACAATAGGTGGTATTCTTCAGAGCTTTTAAATAACCATCTTATTTTTCAAGTAGATTAAGAATGAAGAACAAAATGGAACCTTCATGCATATATAAAATATTAAAAATTACATGGATGATACTAAAATTAGTATGCTCTGTTTTTATGTTCAAATACATTATACATGTAATTATGTATTAACATTAGTTTTCATTATTCACATTTTATAATGTAGATGTGATTTTATGATCAACAATAAAGTATTGAAATGCAATTTTGTTATAAAAGAAAACCATATGTTACAGTTAAAATACTACTCTTTTATATTAAAATTGGAATGTTTTTCTCTGAAAGATACATTAACTTTGGAAGAATACTTAGCTGAGAAGTAAAGGGAAGAGACTGTTGATGGAGATATACTTAAAGAAAGGGAAATTACATTCATTACAACTTCTATATTTGGATCAGTGATTTGTTTTGATGTAACATTATCCTATTCACTCCTCTTTTCCTCAAATGAGGCTGCAGATAATTTTAGCTTTACTGGTGATTTGTCTATTTCTTTTATAGCTATGACTTTTAAAATTACATATTTCTAATAGGGAGGTGGGGCAAGGAGGTTCCAATCTAACCAAAAGCTATACTTGTAGATTTGATACTGGTTCTCTAAATATAGCTAATTGTATATGCACTTAGTTAGGCTTTTCTCTAATAAAATGAAACATTTTATGCATTGCTGCAAAGTGCAAAATTAGGCATTGACATCCTAAAAATTATGATTGATTTTATATATTATCTGCATGTTTGAATAACCTCTAAATTAATTTGCAGGTAACATGTAAAAGAGCAATATATAGTTTACATCTTTTTCCCTTTCACATAGGTTAGCACATAGACATTTTAAAATTTGAATAAAGTATCATATAAAATGCAGACATGACTGAGTACTCTAATAACAAAATTCCTCCTGAATTAAAAAAAAAAGTTTTCTGAATTTACACATGGATTCCTTTATACCTATTCATCAAATTTAGTCTTCAATTTTGTGAAATAGAAAATTGAGTTGGTAAAACACATTCAGTCAGAATCTTCCATTTCCACCAAGATAAAGTTATAAAGACCAGATTTTTTCCATTAAAATAGTCATCCAAAACGTATCCTACAATGGCTCTCAAAGATCTAATGTATTTGGAAAATAGACAACAAAAGACAATGATCCCTGAGAGATGAAAAGAAAATCATTTTAAGTGTCAACTTGGCTGGACCACAGTTACTAGATATTTGGTCAAATATTATTCTGGATGTTTTCTCTCTCCCTCTCTCTCTCTTTTTTTAAGGTTTTATTCATTATTTCTAGAGACAGGGGGAAAGAAAGGAAGGGGAAAGAAAGGAAGAGAAATATCAATGTATGGTTGCCTTTCACCTGCCTCCATCTGGGGACCTGGCTGAAGACCTGACTTGCAACCTGGTTATGTGCCCTGGCTGGGAATTGAACCAGCGACCTTGGGTTCACAGGCATGTGCTCAATCCACTAAGCCACACCAGCCAGGGCCCTGGATATTTTCATTAAGGCATTTTTGGGTGTTTAGGTTGACATTTAAGTTGGCAGACTTGAGTAAAGCAGATTACCCTCCATAATATATGTGGGGCTAATACAATATTTAAAGGCCTTAATAGAATACAGACTGACCTCCCTTAAGCCTGAAGAAATTCTCCAAACTGGCCATCTTTAGACACAAACTCCAGCCCACCAAACTACCCTGAAGATCTTTGATTTACCAAGCCTCCATGATATATGATCCAATCACTTAAAGTAAACTTCTCTCTGGAGAACCCTGATAATTACACCTATATCACTCCAGATCATTACATAAAAAACTTTTATAGGCACATAGGAGAAGGAATCAATGCTTACTTAGTAGCCTTTCTCAATTCAGAAGAGTGTCCAGGAAAGTCAAGTCAGCTAAAGTTCTCAGGACAAGATGGAGTGATAATAACGGGGACCAGATTTAACCTCACACCTAAAATGATCAACAGATAGATTAAATAATTGGAATGACAAATTTCAAAGCACTCAACTTCAGGAAACAGAATGTAATAATCACAACATATGAAGAAAAGGTGAGACTTCTGGTCAAGATGGAAGTGTATGTAGGTAAACACACTTTGTTTGCCTCCTTACACAACCACAGAAAGAATTACAACTAGATCTCAAAACAAGTAACTCCCTGAACAATCAGAAAACTGAGCTGTATGGAATTGGATAACCAAGGATTTAAAGAAGCCACATTCATCCAGCCAGGTGGGAGGGAAAGAGACAAGGGACAGGTGTGGAGCGGTGGTGTGGCACATGGAGGCAGCCGTGGTGGCAGAACGAATGGTCCCACGTTCACGTGTGGTGGATAAAAGTCAGCAGTGATATCTTGGGAGTGAGCGATCCCAACCCCAGGCCAGACTGCACAGCCCAGGATTTCAGCACCGGGAAGATAAATTCTGGTGGTAAAATCAAATGGGGGGCGGGGCGACAGGAAAAAACAGCTGGATTTTCAGAAGACTCCACTTAAAAGGCCCTCATTCATGGACTTAAAACATACACAGACCCACCCCCTTTGGGATTCAGCACCAGGGCAACAGCTGGAAGGGCACCTCCAAAAGCTAGACAGTGGCACTGCCCCTTCTCTGAGTCCCCTACTCCACACAGCTACAAAGCAGAGTAGCGGGTTGCCCCTGGCAACAATCTAAGCCTCCACCTCACCCCATTTACAGGTGCCTTTTCTACTGTAGGCCATCTTACTAAGACAACAGTCAAAACAGTTCCACCTAATAATGCACACAAACAAGCACAGGAAGGATGCCAAACTGAGAAGATAAAGAAATAGGGCCCAAAAAGAACAGAACAAAGCACCAGAAAACGAGCTATGAAACAGATAACCAAACTATCAGATGCAGAGTTCAAAGCACTGGTGCTCAGGATGCTAATGAACTCATTGACTACAACAAGAAATAAAAAAAGACCTGGGAAGGAATGAAGGTTACACTAAGCAAAACAAAGAAAAATCTACAAGGAACCAACAGTGCAGGGGATGAAGCCAGCATTCAAATTTACAGTGTGGAACATAAGGAAGGAATAAGCATTCAATGAGAATAGCAAGAGGAAAAAAAAAAGAATTCAAAAAATGAAGATAGTACAATGTGCTTCTGGGACATCTCCAAATGTACCAACATCTGAATCAGAGAGATACCAGAAGAAGAGAAAGAACAAGAACTTGAAAACTTATGTGAAAAAATAATGAAGGAAAACTTCCCTAATATGATGAAGAAGAAAATAGAGGTACAAGTTCAGGAAGCACAGAGAGCCCCAGGGAAGTGGACTATATATCAAGACACATCATAATTAAAATTGCAAATATTAAGCATTCAGCAAATATTTAGCAGGAATGACTGCTCTGCTGGGTGTTGTACTAGACATCAGTGAAGCAGAGGGAGCTGTTGAGGTCTTCAAGGTTCTGTTCCAATAATGGAAAGACAGAACGTAGCACACACATGTTTAAATGTGTGATGAAAAAGTGTGTGAATATCTAGGTGATGGTTAGAGTGCTATGAGGAAAAATAAAGAGGATAGGATTATTGAAGAGAAAAGTGAATGAAATAAAGTTTGTAACCAGGTAATTCTTTGGGATAGGACGTATCAGGAAAAGACCTGCATGGTGCAGAAGCTCTGAATTAGAAAAATACTTTTGGGTAACAACTTCAAACATCTTTTCATTATGTATTCTACTTGTTTCAAGAAACCATCTCCTTTAGTACAAAATGGCTTCCTCAGTGAATATCTTAACTTCAGTCTCTCTGCAGTATGAAAAATCATGATAATATGGTAGGTTTGGTTTTTTTTTAACTTTAGTATTTATTGATTTTTTTTTCACTAGACACTAAACTCTTGTGGTATCTAGAAAAAAATGCTACTATCACCCTGGTGCATGGAGGGATAATTTTTTTCCTTGTCCAAAGTGTTTTCAGAATCACTGACACTCAGGCTCTTACTATTGTGATAATACCAAAGGAATAACTGAACCTGAGCAAACTAGGAGAAAATGCATGTTTTATAATAGTTTAATCAGATAATGAAGTGCTCCCTTATTTATTCAAAAATGTAATAGGCAGTGGATGTCCGCACATGTTAGGGGTGAGGAGCATGGCAGGTCCTGGGTATTAAACTATATCTATCTGTCTGCTGCAGAGTATCTTCCCTTTCTGTCATGTGCCTTTTTGCCACTGCCCCTGCCACATGTTGTTTCAGAGTCAGACTGGTTATTATATCTTAATCATCATTACTGCTTGTCACCTTGAAGCCTACCCATACTTTTCAACTCATCCCTAATACCACAGTTAGATACACTTGGGGAATCCAGATTCACACCAAACATTATACATGTGAAAGGAAAGAGACTTTGAAATTACTTTCCTGATCACTGCCATATACTGATTTCACTCACATTCAAATACATGGTCTATTTAGATTGCCTCTAAGCTTCAATCATTTTTTTCCATCAGAATAAAATGTATCTGCTGTCTTGTGGTTCTAGGCATAGTGTGAATCGCAGTATATGGCAGATCCTTTCTGTTAAAGAAAGCTTTATATTAAAAACCAAACGCAATATAGTGTAAGCGATGTCTAACTAGAAATGGCTTCTCTACTCTAAGTGTGTGTGAAAATGAATGGAAGTCGAGGCTATTTTATGAGCTAGGGAATGGTGACGTTCTTGCAACTGCAAATAAGGGGCAAAGTAAGTGAATAACACTTTATGTTGTGATTCTAAACTCCTTTCCCAATATTGGCTTCATTAAAACAAACAGTACACCTAGTCTGCTTGATCTTCACTCAAATGAGAAATAGTTAAGCTTCTGTGCCTTTGGCTAAAGGAAAATCCAATTGGCAGGGGCAGTCATGCAATTTACTATTTGAGGACAGCTCTAAGTGGCAGCGGCACAAGCATTGGCATAGTGAACTTCTGGAAGGACCTCTTGTATCCCTTTTTGCAAGTGTTAATAGGCAACAACACTGAAATGCACTTGTGTAAATAATTCTAGTTTTTGGAATACCTCCGAAGTTAGCTATTGAAACTGCAATGGGCTCTACAGTTACATAGATAGGAGTGAAATGTGCATTTGCTGATTAAATTCAACCATTTCCCCTCCTAAATGTGCCTAAAAGCAATGCCAATTTGATTGATGACTACTTGACCATAAATCTAAGCATAAAATCAGAAGGCGCTCTGAAAGTATAAAATGCAAAGTGACTGCTACTTGAGTACTAACATATAGAAAGCAAATAATCACAGGATACATATGTTGGTACGTTTCAAGTAATACGTTTCAATAACGGACCGCATTAGTTTTGCCATAAACAGAAAATGACTGTGTACTTGTAATTGGGACAGCCCAATGTACATTGGTGACAAAAGCTCACATTTTCTTGTCCTGTTTTTTATCCTTAAAACAACAGTGTCCTGCTTCAACAAAATTTTGTAGAGATTAGGACTTACAAAGAACATCCCATCACTAATGGTAGCAAATAAGGCTTCTGTCACTTCTGAGATTTCTTCTGTGAGTACACAGGAAACTTCAATTTGATTTAACTTGCCAATCTATCTAAACAACAGATAGAAACTTGAATATAACCTTTTTGGCTATACTACTACTTTTCTGTTTATTTTTGCTGAACTATTCTAAATACTTTTACTTGTGAGTTACAGCATTTATGAAATATTTAAGGCAAAATTTATTTCACATTTTTATTAACTATTTGTCATTTGTGAATTATTTTAATGATCTAATAGTGGTCAAAGATATTTCATTCCCAAACAAGAAACTCTGAATTTACTAGCTAGCAATAAAAAAAAAAAATATTTCATTAGTTTATTACATAATTACATTATTACTTTATTAGTGACATTTCTATAAAACCTCTGTATCATATTTTAACTACTAATAATTTGTAAATATAACTATATTTTTATATTGTCAAATGCTAAACTTACACATCACAAATACCAATGTTAAATCATTAAAATGTTTATTTAATTTTTTCAGGCAGATGACATTGATGTGTTGTGTTTTGCTACTGAGATCCAGTTGAGAGTAACATATGATGAGCAGGAAAAAAGCATAAAATGCAAATAAAAATCACTGAAGTTAAAATGAGATGGTCTAGCCTTCCTTACTTAAATAGCAATAATAAGTATATCAAATTTGTGGAAGGTATAAACTGTGTTAATAAGTATTGTCAGAATTTATTTAAGGCATATCTTAAGTATAGCTAAAAGGAAGTTTTAATAAATTTTACAGCCCTGCCTATTAACTTCTTAGAGAATAGTATATATTTCCAAGTCATGGGACCTGCACTTTCACTCTATGAATAAATACTTACTGAATTTAAAATTCAAAAGTACATAATTACTATAAAAATGCTTGTGATATTTGCCTATGATATATCAAAGAAAAATAATTTTATCAGTGTGTAGTTCTTCACATATTTCAGAGAAATGAGTCATAATGTTTAAGATCTAATACTCTTGATTATTGAGCAACTTAAATAATTATATTACTGCATTGTTAATACAATCTAGATGTAATAAAACCTAATTACTAGCGAATATTCCTAAAGCTGTTGGCTATGATCTTTATCTGCTAAATAGACATATAATTAAAATTTAAATATAATTATAACATAGTTTATGTTGGTGTTGTGATGTACTTTCTCAACATTATTCCTAAAATTTAAAGCTTATATTTCAATAATACTACTTTCAGAAGACTATAAATATAGAACTATGCAAAAGCAATTTTCTTGGTAGAAAATCACTTTTACTATTATAATACAAATGCAAGCTAAATGTATACAACTTATAAAATTTTTTATGGCATTTTTCACTCGCTCTTCATAATTTTATTGTCATTCATTTCACACCTTATCACTTACCTTCTTTTCTTATTTGTTTCCTTCTGCTTAATCATTGTGCTTCCTATAAAGCAAATGTACCATTTCTAGTTATTAGCCTCTAACTTTCTCCCTGTTCTATTTCTTCCATTCATGCACTTTTTATTTCCTAAGGGTGCCAATATCAAATGATTGCCTCTCAGCTCCAAATTTACCCTTCGTTGACTGCTTTATGAAAATGGAGTTTGGCTCTATTAATATGTGGTCTTTGCCAAATGGAATGGTGTTGATCTCTGTAAGTAGTAAGCACTAGAGAGGCATGGGAAAGTGAGAAGGGGCTTTTTGGGTTTTTTTTGTTTGCGTGTTTTTGGGATTTTATTTTATTTATCATTTCCAGAGGTAGTGGAAGGGAGAGAGGCAGAGAGGGAGAGAAACATCAATGTACGGTTGCCTTTCACCTGCCTCCAGCTACAGACCTGGCTAGAGACCTGGCTTGCAACCTGGTTATGTGCCCTGGCTGGGGAATAGAACCTGTGATGTTTGGGTTGGCAGGACTGTGCCTATCCACTGTGCCACCAGCCAGGGTGGCTTTTTGTTTTTATTCTGTGAATCACTATGGGTTGGCCAAAAAGTTTGTGAGTTTGTTTTCCGTTAGATGTCTCTAGTAGTGCTTAGTTGTCATTAACTTCACTCAAAACAGTTTTTGTTAGATTGTGTTGTGACAGCTATTATATCAATGTGCTTAAAAACACTTACCAGAATTGCTGAATTTTCATGTTATGCTTCATTATTTCAAGAAAGGTAAAAAACTCAACTGATATGCAAAAAAAAAAGTTTTGTAGAGTATGGAGAAGGTGATATGACTGTTGAACATGCCAAAATCGGTTTGCAAAGTTTCATGCTAGAGATTTCTTGCTGGATGGTGCTCTATGTTCGGTTTGGTAGACCAGTTGAAGTTGATAGTGAGCAAATCAAGACATTACTTGGAAGCAATCAATGTCATGGAGCTAGCTGACACTCTCAAAATATCCAAATTGATAGTTATTGGTGAAAATGAAAAATGTGCATTTTATTTCAGGGAAAAAAAATATGTGGCCCTTTTGGCTAAGCCAATACAAGAATATGTTTTCTCCAGCATCTGTCATGTGGGTGCCTTTGCTTTGCTGAGGACTCAGAACCACTAACAGGCTTCTTACAGCCCAGTATCTGCAGCAGGGGCAGCTTCTGAGCAGCAGGATGTTAGTGCACCAGTTTCCCCAGTGGCAGGCTGTGTGGCACCCCAGGCACAGCTTGGGCAGTGCACACAGCTTCTCTAGTGCCTGTCACCTGCAGTAATGGCAGCTGGTAGCACCAATGTGTCATTGTTTCTCCTCCTAAAATCTTCCTCCAATAGCTGCTATGCACAAATGTCTTTTCTTCTCAATGAAGCACTTCTCTAAGAACAGCTCTTCTCAGCATTTAAAGAGTGAGTTTCCAGCAAGTCCCACCATTGCAACCTCACAGTGACTTATCTGTCATTCAGTGAGCCACAGACGTACATTCCTATGTGAACACTGCCTCTCAGCTCTAGAACTCATTGCTGTGATTTGTAGGCACCATTCCTAGGTCCCTTATACTTCTGTTGGCTTCTTACTGGTCAATACATTTTATTCCTTTTATGGCAAAAAATATATATATTAAATTTTTCCCATTCAAATTACTGTGTTTTTTTTTTCTTCTCATTAAGGACTTGGATACAATAGTCACACTTTATGAATGCATAACAAAAAACATGCATTTCTTATTTCTATTTCCTCAGCTGTATTTGAGAAAATTATTCTCACTGCTTAAATTGATATCAATAGTTCATTCATTTGTTCATTTACTTAATATTTAATTTTAGTCAATGTCTGTAATGCAAAAGGCTCTATGTTCATGGGTGTGTAAACCAATTATATTTTACACAGGGCCTCAAATTTCAAGAATGAATCACAGAGAATTAAGAAGGGACACAATCTGGCTCAGAGAAAAAGCTAAAATAAAATTGTTTAGAGTGTTTGCACTACTTAATATTTTACCTATTTGAAAATTTCTTCAAAAAACACATTAGATTGAAGAAAAGGGTAGGAAAGAGTAAGGTACAAAAATTTTTTAAATATTTTTTAGAGATTTTATTTATTATTTTTAGAGAGAGGGGAAGAGAGAGAGGCAGAGAAGGAGAAAGATATCAGTGTATGGTTGCCTTCCACCTGCTTCCAGCTAAGGACCTGGCTGGAAACCTGGCTTGCAACCTGGTTATGTATACCCTGGCTGGGAATCGAACTAGCAAAAAAAAAAAAAAAATTTAATGGAAAAGAAAAGAAATCTCTGCTATGCATCAAGTTGTTGTCACTTAACTTTCCAGACTCACTGTAGAGAAAATTGTCTCTCTCATAAGAAAAGTAAAACCATATGAAAATGCACCTAGAACAAGGGCTACCATGAAATAAAACATTCAAGCTGTAGAGTTAGAGTATGATCTAATGCTTCAAGAAATTAAAAATAATAAAAAGTAATTCATGTAAAATCACTTAGGTAACTAAAACACATTCAACATGTAGTATTTTTTTATTTATTTTAATTTATATTGTCAATATTATATAGAAACATTACATATTCTAAAACTCATCAAAGGACAACTTCTAAAATGGGAAATTAATAGAAGTGGTTTTATTTTCTACCTTTAGGTAAGATGGATATGGATATACAGAGTATGTGTGATCAATTGGCAATAACTTTGCATCTCCTTAATTCACAGGCTTATTAATCTTGAAAAACTATGTTTCTAAGGTTATGATTTAACATCATTGTTTCAGATATAAAGTACTAAATCCCGAGAGCAACCATCATGTAGAAGGAATATGATGTTAGAGCAACCATAATTTCTGGACTACATGCGGGGCGAAATGCTAAGGAAATTGTGGACTTCAGTAACATCCCTTTATGTAGAATTGACATTGTGAAGAAGGTGTATTATGCTAATCCTGACGTCACAACACCAATAAGGAAAGTGCATAAGGTATGTAAGGATCACACAGGTCCATATATTGTACACGGAATCCAGGAGTTCATCAATGAAGACCCAGGAAGTTTACCTTGATGTTTTGAGAGAAGTAGTTGTACTGTGGATGAAGCAAGTTGTCACAAATAGATGCTATTTTATCTTCCAACAAGATGGTGCACCAGCACATCATGCCAAAAAGGTGCAAAAATGTCTCAGTGTCAATGTTCCTGAATTCTGGTCAAAGGAAATCTGGTCACCTAGTTCACCAGATGCAAATCCTTTAGACTATTATGTATGTAGTGTTTGTGAGAGGGAAATTAATTAATCCATAAAGAGGCTGTTAAAGCTAAGATTGAAAACATGATGATGTCCATGGATAAAGAAAAGTTAATTAAAGCAGACTCAAGATTCCAAAGTCAAATGAAGTCTATTATCACAGCAGATGGAGACATTTTTTAACAATTAAAAAAATAATGACTATGTTTATGAATAAACATATAAGAATACATTTATTTCAAAATATAACACTTTTGTGGTATGTTGTGGTATGCCAATGATCACCTACACCATATATATCTATATCTATATATGTGTATATATAGATATGTGTGTGTGTGTGCAGCCTACAAAGAGCTGAAACACATTGAAAAAAAATCATCTGAGTCCCACCCAGCTGTACTTATTATAGCTGCCTTTCATATCTTAGTGTTCTTTTTTGACTTCTAGGCATCTATTTTGAATAAAATTAGTCACTTGCCCTCAATTAATTCAGCTAACAAATACTTGTTAATGCTTATTATGTACCTTACAAAATGTCAAATTCTGGATTGTCAAAGGCGGATAATATAAGGTCTGTATATAGTCTTACAGAATTTAAATAATTTCTTAAAGACTTCAGCGCAGTGAAGTCTCACAGTATTTAGGCCACAAGTATAAAAAATACCTTATGAATAGAAAAGTAATTAAAGACACTTTAGGTAAAGCATAAGTGGAAAATAGTGCACACAAACTTTGGAGGTTATGAAATGGTAAACAAAGATAATAAGTGTGTTATGCACTGAAAGAGTAGCTTAGCAATCCTCAAGGGATGAGGGAAAGCCAGAGAAAAATTCATTTGGAAAAGTTAGCAAGGCCCTATTCTGAAGGGTTTATGCCATGTCTATGCCAGCCCCTATTAAAGCATAATCCTATGATTATGTACCTTAATTTTTATATTAATAAGCTAACTTGAAAAGCCCATTTTATACAATCATCCTCTAAATCTAAATATTGCCATTAATAAAAAATAATTTTAAAACAAGTCTTTTCTAAGAATAGAAGTAGTCTGTGCAACACACAATCTAAGAATTACTTATTTCTTTAATTTGTGATAAAACCCCATTAGTCTTAAATAACCAGATTACAGTGGGTGCCCACAATGCCTAAATTTAGTAAAAGCTCAATGGAAAAAATATAAAATAGATATGTGATCATTTCTGGCCTAAAATATCTTTTAAAAGTAGGATAAAGGAATAAAATAGCTCCTGTGTTACCCTACAGATTATAAAGTAGTTCTTGAGCACCACTTAATCCTCTCTCCATCAGCACTTTGAATTCAGTGAAACAATTTGAGAAAGTTTATGCTGGGACTTAACCTACATCTAATCGCCAGCTCACCTTACCAAATGCCTTATAAATTACTTCAGTGCATGCTTGAGACTCCAAGTCTCAGTGCAGAATTGTCAAACGCTAATTAGTATATTGTCCCCATCACATCGAGATAAGCACCTATCATTTAAATATGGAAACTTTCAGCAAAGTAGATGTAATCCAGTCCTAAAACAGTTGAGGAAGAGTAACACAGCCATGCTCCATTTTTGTTGCTAGTGTTTACAAACTGGACAATATAATTATGGATTTTTCAAGTTATGCAAGTAAAATATGGAATAGTTTATCGTAAATAAATAAGCCGGCTTTGATTCAACATTATCGAACATTGAGTATTAACACAATGGAAGAAAGAAAGAAATACATGGATAGCAGATTATCTGCCTTTAAGGGGCTTATAACAAGAGACATTCAAGGTTTTAATTACAAAGTGAAAGGATGGCATGGCCCTAGCTGGTGTGGCTCAGTGGACTGAGCACCAGCCCACCAACTAATGGATCACCAGCAAACCAAATGGTCACAGGTTTGTTCCCTGGTCAGGTCACATGCCTGGGTTGTGGGCCAAAGCCCCACTTGGGGCACACGCATGCAAGAGGTAACTGGTTGATGTTTCTCTTACATAATGATGTTTTTCTCCCTCCTTATCTTTCCATATCCCTAAAATTAAACAATAAAACATTTTTTAAAAAAGGAAGAATGTCATAATTGTATTCAACTTTGTATATGCTTTTATGTAAGAGTTTACATATAAAGTATATTTTCAAGTATAGAAAAATAGACATGAGACCTGTGAGCTAGGCCATGGATATGGAAAAAAAGTTGTTTTTAAAAATCTTTATTCATCCAACAAGGAAATCACCCTAACAATAGATTTTTTCATATCATGTATCTTCACTGTTAAGGGATGCATGTATGTATACTGTTCTTTTCTCCCACATTTAGAAGATGAACATAATCTCCTCTCACCAAAAAGTTTAGAAAGGTAAACATTCTGCATTTTGAGCATGTAAAATAATTCCAGATGCACTGATGTTTAAGTATATATATATATATATATATATATATATATATATATATATGCATAATACTCAGAAGAAACAGGAAGAGGAGGAGAAAGAGGCAGTAAGAAGGACAATTGTAAAGAGGAAGAGGAAGAAGAAAAAGCCATCACTAGCTGACAACATACCTGAGTTCAATGAAAAAAGACAACATCACAACTGACTTCACTTCCTCAAGCTTCAGGGCAGGACAGAAGCTTACAATAGTCACTGCCTCTTTGCAATATGCTGGTATTCTGCCTGATTCCTTCGATTATGGCCACAGTCCAGACTCCTTATGGATATGTAGTTCTGGCTGGACTCCCAGAGTTGGCCCCCAGCCCAGATCTATCTTGTTGATCTGTGGAATGCTCCTCTGAGAGATTTTATTTGGAAATGGGAGCAATCTGGTGAGTATCCCAGCACTCAGATTTTCAGGTATGATTAACAGTATATGCACTTATAAAACTATACTTCCCCAAATCTTCCCTAGGGTGAGGAGGTGACTACCAGGATTTTCACTTGGAAGAGAAATGTGAAACATACTTGAGCACACTTGGAATTAGAAGAAAAACCATAAAAACAAACAAACAAACAAAAAATCTACAACAAAAAGAGGGAGTATAAGACTAAATCATAAGTAACAAACTTAGGACTAGATTGAGTCAGAGACCAAATGTCATGACAGAGCAGTTTGTTAGGTTAGGTGTATTCATTTTCTATTGCTGCCATGGAAATTGCCACTACTTCAGTGTCTTAAAACAAGGTAAGTCTATGATCTTAGTGATATAGGTGAGGATCTAGCAGGTTCTCTTGGCTTCTCTGTTTAGAGTTTCACAAGACCAAAATAAGTGTCAGCAGAGATAGGCCTTTGTCTAGAGGTTCTGCAGGATTATTCACTTGGGATTTGCTGAATTCAGATTCAAGCAGTTGCAGAGTCTGCTCCTGTGTTGGTTCTAGCCCTGGACCCATTCTCAGTTGCTAGAGGCTGTGTGCATTCCCTGGCACATGGCCTCCTTTATCCTCAAAGCCAGGAATGCCAACTGAAGTCCTCTTACTTCAAATCAAGCCTGCCTCTTTTCCCGCCATGTGCCTGTGACTCTGGCTGGAGAAATGCTTCTCCTTTTAAGGGTCCACATAATTAGATTTGGGCTAATTTGGCGAATCTAAAATAATCTTCTCATCTCAAGAGTCATCATCTTCATCACATCTATAAAGTTCATTTTGTCGTGTAGCCTAAGCTTTGAATACAAATCTTCTTGGGAAAAGGATGTGGTTATACTCATATTTGGGAAACCATTATTTAGCCTTAATTTGCCTACATTTGGGCTAATAGAATTGAGCAAACACATGTTAATTTCTTTAAAATCAAGAATGAAAAGAGGATAAGAGTGAACCAATGTTGAATTGTGCTAAAACCATCTTTCCTTTACTAATGCAAGTGGCATTAAGATTCTTAGTGAAATGCTGTTGATTCAATCATATTATTGAGCAATATCTTAAAAATGATTCTGAGAGACAAATGAATAACCAGAAACAAATCTAACCCTACCTACTGTACTTAGCTAAAATTATATAGGTTCCAAAGCTGGTAATCATTGAAGACATGTGAAGTGTATATCTGCAATAACTCCCTCAGTGATATGAAAGTGTATTAAGAGCTAAGCTAGTTACCTATTTAATTATGCTACTTTTTTAGAGTTGCATTGGAGAACCAAGTTACACTAGATGATTTATTTTTAATTTGATTTCTTAATTACCCTTTTATATCAGCAAAATAACACAGATGTTACCTTTATCTGTATGTTTAGGGACCTGAGAATCCCATAGTAATTTCCCTCCAAGTTTCAGCTCAAAAGGCACCCTACAGTTGTTTTGTTTTGTTTTTAAGGAAAATATTGACCTAATGGGTCTCTTCTTCATGATGGATAATATAATAAAAGCATGACTTTCAACAAGTGCAGGGACTCTCTCTGCTTGGGTTTTTGTCATACATCTTCCTTTACTACCCTCTTTTCAAAAGGAATACATTTTGTCATAGTCCTCATTTGAAAAGAGGGTAGTAAAGAAAGAACTTCTTTGGCATTGTGTGCAATTTCCAGCTACCTGTAAATCCACTTTGGCACACAGAGATACTGCTGCATTCTCAACTTGTCTATTTTGGAGTGTTCATAAACACGGTTAGCTTGTTTATTAGAGTTCAGAAACCTGGCAAAGTACATCATCGCAGCTCTTTTTCATCTGCTGTGTTGACACAAGGAGCAATGACCCTCTTAGAATGATCGAGATTTTGACAGCTTAATTTCTGTGTCACGAGTTGCTAAGGTAACACTATTTTTGTGCCTTCCACAGTTAATAAATCCTTAAGAAATGTCTTTCATTTTTTAGTATGAAAAGTAATTTAATGTTCAAGTTAAAACTGTATTTCTTGCTTCATTTTCCATTCACTGAGGAAACTCAAGCTACTTGTCGGCTATTGTCCTTTTTCATGGAATACCTGATTCAACCTCATCAAGAAAAGGGACTTAAAACAAGATAACATAAACTGGAAAGAAAATACAATATTGCAAAGAAGAAAATAGAACAATACCTTTTTGATCACTGGATTATGCTTTTGCAATGAGCAGATGGACGTACAATGCTCATGGTACTTTGGAGGTGGAGAGTATACTCTTATATTCAAAGTCTTGACATAACTCTGAATTCATATTTGTATGTATACATAGTCTTTCTAGGGAAAAACAGAGTCCTCATTTCTTCAGTGCTGTTTAACAGATTTCCACAAACATATCTACTGAAAACAATGGCCTTTTATTATCCCAACATTCCTACAGCTCAGAAATGCGTACACAGCTGAATTAAGCTCATTACTGAGGGTCTCGCAAGCTTGAAATCAAGGTGTCACTGGAATTACCCTTCTTTCTGGAGCAAGAACCCTCTCAAATTTATTTATTTATTTGGCAGAATTTTGTTTCTTGGATTTATTTAGACAAACACCTTCATTTTCCTACTGTCTGTTGGGCAGGAACACCTTACAGCCCTGAGAAGCCACTCACAGTACTTAGCCACATGGATTTCCACATAGCCTGTCTCAATGGCCAATGCCTCTGATTCTAGGAAGGACCCAGTCCCATTGAGAGCTCACTTAGTTAAGTGAAGCCCACCAGGACAATCTCCTTTTGATTAACTCAAAACCAATTTATTAGTCCTATAGTAAGACCAGTAATACAATTCCATCATAATCATAGGTTTTGACAGAACTCAAGAAGGGAATTATATATGGTCTGTACAGCAGGGGGCAGGAATCCTGGGCCCAGGTTAAATTCTACAAAAGAAAATTATGTGCTTTCAAATGCAAAGTATTGCTATTCATCAAACAAATAGTTCCAAGCCCATATTGGTGATTGGTTGAAGCCTTTTGAAAAGACACATTTTAAAATTTCTGCATTTGCTAAAGCTCCTCCTGTGATTTCCTATTGTGATTCCTTACATTCATAAAACAGAAGAAAAACACCCTAGCATACCTACCTTCCTGCTAGTATAATAGGTAATTAAACTGTCAAAATTGCATGTTAATATTTAAATAATGGTAATAACAACATCTTTACTAATATAGACTACACACACAAACACATGAGGTCTGTCCCGAAAGTATTGAGACAATGTCAATATAGTTAAAACTACATTACTGATACTTTCGGAACAGACTATACACACACACGCACACGCACACACACATATACATACATGTACTTATATACATGTGTGTACATATATTTATATATATAATTTTGGCACATTGAGAAAAATTACTTCATATAATTTTTAACTTTATAAAAATATCAAAATTTCTTTAAAAAGTTATTAAGTCCCAGGAGAATATTTCAATTCCTAGAAAGTATATGGCACCTGAAACAAATAGAAAATAAGCCCACAGCTTGAGAAATATACACAAGGAACAGGCCATTTAAGAATTTTATAGAAATTAAAAGACTTGCTGGAAAAAAAATTGATGAGACACGTAAATCCAGGGATATTTATGAGATGACAGTGGGCATCATATGAGAAATTAATCACCTGGAACAAGCAGTGAGCCGCTTTATCTTAAGAATTCACAATGGAATCACTTCACACTGGCTATCAAATCTGAAATTCAATTACCCACCAATGCTAAGCATGCAAATGTACTACGGACCCAGTCATCAAAAAATATTAAAATAAACCAACCAAAAAATACCTCTGCAAATCTTCCTTGTAAAGGAAAATGAAGGAGGTACTTTTGCTCAAAATGTCCTGGAAACTACAATATCACATAAATAAAACCAGTAATGTGTTAGTAATTTCACATAAAACATAAATATGTTTCTAAAACTGTATAAATATACATAGTGAAGAATCCATACAAGAATGAAACTAATGCATAGCTTATAATATTGATAAAACCTAGATATTGAAAATTGAATTTGTTATTTATCATTTCAAAGGTTCTTTTCTTTCTGTGTTCTAATATAGTATTTAAATATCATCATAATCTACTTAGTCATAGTCAATGCAACATTATATCTCAACCATCAGAATACATCATCAATTTGATTATAGGCCATAAAAGTATCTTGAATCTATTTCTATGTGTGTGTGTGTGTGTGTGTGTGTGTGTGTGTATTATAAATTTTCATTGGTTCTTTATAAATTATGGGTACAGATAAACTTATGGAATTATTTAATATATACAAAATGAGGTCTCTCTAAAATTCCGATTCAAAAAGCCTGGATTGGAATCCAAATATCTATCTTTTATGAAAGATTCATATCCTATCCTAATGAGGCCTTTTGGTCAAAAACCTGATATTGGTTTTCTGGTTTTCATTATTGATATATAATCTAAACTGCTTTATTTTTGATGATTTATTTCTTTATTACCTTACATCATCTACAAGGTTCTCAGAATAATCAACATTAAAAACATGCTATATTAATTTTCCATTTGCACATTTTTATTACCCCATTGTTAGATAATAAAGTTAGAATTTGGTAGTATGATACCCAAGATTCATCAAAATGTATGGTTGCTGATCTCATCTTGGACAAATTATAGCCTTTTTTTGACCAGTATTGAATTTATACTATTGAATGACATGATATGCATTTTCATACTCCTGTATGAATTTATTATCTGCCATTTTTTATCTATGAAAATTATCACTTATCCCTTAAGAGGTTGCTTGAATATTATCTTCTCAATGACATCTAACCTTACTTACCCCAACAAAATTGGTCCTATCCTTCTATGGTCCTACCAAGTTTCTTTATATTTTAATAGCTTACTTATATATTTGCAAATCTGTCTTATTTCAAACTTCCTCTTCTTCAAAAATGTTCAGCTTTGTGCTAGCTATGCTCCATATAATTTTTGTACCACCCAAGGCTTACAGACTTTCCTCGGTACATATTTGTGTAATGAATAATGAATGAATAAAGGGATGAATGCATGAGTGCATCAGAGGGAGGAATTGATTCTTTTTCAACAAATTTACCAGGTCTATTTCAATGGAGTTGAAATAATAATAATAAAGTTATGATAATTTGATGAAGCTTAGGGAATAATATTTGCCTCCAAATTAGATAGGAAGGTATATGTGTGGACCTTTCCCAATTAGTCTTAAATGAGAAACACAAAAAGTGCCAGTATAAAGTAACTGTGACCTGGCCAAGTGCCCTGATTCAAAGCTATCCTTCAAGTTTATCACTAGATTTTGTCAGGAGCTCAGCTGAACTGGGAGAGAGAGGTGAGTTGCCAAGTGTCAGTGTAGTCAATTAAAGCAACAAACCAAAAATACAAGAGGTAAGCCATTAATCACTTCCTGCAACACTATACACAATAGGATATACCCAAAGAAAACACCAACTCACGCTGTTCATTTTTCCTCCATAAAAGGGCACACAGGTTAAGGGGTCATGTAGGTCAATACAGACGTGAGATCCTCTAATAACCAAAAATGCATGTTTGCTGCCTGACCCAATGAAGGCCAACTCATGAGATAGGTGCTAATGCAAAAGGAAAGAGGCTTATTCAGGTGCCACAACCTGGGAGAAAGGTGGATTCCTCCACTGAAGACCATACCCCCTTCCTGTTCAAGCCCTGGGCTCTAACAGGAATAGGGAAGGGAAGGCTTTTTTTTCTGTCCAGTTATCTTGCCAACTTTTGACATGTTGGTGTCATTCATCTTTCCAGCTTTTGGCAGATGGTGTAAGAAATTCTCCCTGCACCATCTTGGCCAGTGAGGGTGGCTCCCCTGTGGTCCCTGGCCCTCCATGGTAGTGGGAGGGGGGCTGCAGGACCCGCCATCAGGAAGCTTGGAGATGCTGCAGCTCTCAGCCTGCCTCTCAACACTGGACACAGGTCCTGCGCATCCTTGGGGACCCACTGGAGTCCTCGGGGCACCCCTCTGCACAATGCCCTGTGCTGCCTGCACTCAGACTGAAGGTTGCTCAAGGTGACACTCCTACTACTGAGGGATCCCAGAATAAAAGGCTGTGGCAATTTCATTGACCCTAGGGTTGGGGTGATGGCAAGGAATACAAGCTGGGAGGCCATTGGATTGAGTTGGAGCCTAGGAGGTGGTGTCTTCAACGTTTTCACCTTCTCTCATCAATAAGAAGCTTTAGCAGCAGCTCCAAAAGGACCTGTGGCAAAGGCCTTAGATGAAGAAACCTTAGGATGAAGGCCCTGATGCCAGTATTGCAGATATACAGAAGAGCATGAATGGGACATTTGCCCTGAGCCTTTGACAGAAACTCACCTAGAGATCACAATATATTGATTGGCTGTGCATGCCCTCTGGTGTGAGAGGGCAGCTTTCCCCATGACTTCCCCAGGTAAAACCTTTGCAATTATCTGTGCTCTGACCTGGAAAGTCACATAGTGTTTTGGCCTGGAGCCAGACTCCACACATATGACAAATTAAGCAATAAATATATGCATTTGATATGAAATGGAATGCAGCAAAAATATTTAGCAATAAAATTAGCATTTCACATAGTAAGTGTGATCTTTCATGAATTAATTATGTCCATTTGCACTGTAATTTAGATAAATCTCCAACTGGTAGAAACCTGGAGGGGACTGAGGAGTGCAGAAGAAATGACTGCATTAGAAAAATGCTTTCCTGTAATATTCTTAACTAAAGCCAAAGATCAGAACAGTGAATAAAAACATATATACTCTATATACTGGAATATGAATTTATGTATGAAGGATTTTGTTGGTTTGTAAATTTGTTTAACTGATATTAAAAGGAGATTTATCATGTCTCAGGGACATAGTCTGATTGCACAAAGGCTGCATGAGACCCTAGGAAGCAAAAGAAATTCCATTGGTGGGAGCATTGCAAAACTGAGTTGAATTCTTGGGGGTAAAAGCTATGGTACAGAAGACAGAAAATTACGAATCTGAGATCCAGCCACTTTGAATAGTTGTAGGTCATTTTTATAAAGTTTTGTATAGATAAGTTTATTAGAAATAGGAGATAAGATCATCATGTCTATCATGGGGGCACCTAAAGTTTTAATTCAAATATACAACAAAGTGATACAGTTTGGGGTTACTGGCTTGAAGAAAGATTGGGGCAGATTTCAGATACTGTTCCTTTCAGCCAAATGTTCTTCATACTGACATAAAATATACCATCTGTGATGGTTAGTTTTGTGAATCAATTTGACTATGTCATGGTGCCCAGGTATTTGGTCAAAGCCAGTCTAGATGTTGCTGTAAAATATATATATTTTAGATGAGATTTAACTTTAAATCAATAAACTTTTGGGTTAAGCTGAGGATACACAGTAATATGAATGGGCCTTATCCAGTTGGTTGAAGGTCTTACAAGAAAAAAAAGAAAAAAAGCAGAGTTTTCAGGAAAACAGGATTCTGCCTCTAGGCTGACTCCAGACCCTAATTGCAACATGATCTCTTGGCTAAGTTTCCAGTCTGCTAGCCTGCCCTGCAAAATTTACACTTGCCAGCCACACCCATACCTAATTTTTAAATTCTTAAATCTCAGCTCGCTCTCTCTCTCATTGGTTCTGTTTTTCTGCAGAAACCTAATACACCATCTAGACTTGAATTTTTTTTCTAAAAACTATTGGCCACATCCTCTCTTTCCATTCAATAAGATTATTTGCTCTGTGCAAGGCCTTGAAGCATGTCCCACAATGAACATTTCTTCAACTGCTATTGAAATGAGTTTTAACTTCTAATCTTCTACCTGCTTCTTAATTAGTCATTACTCAAGAGATAAAGGCTCTACATAGGCATTACAGCTCATAACATTTTTCAAGGCTCAACATTATACATTCAATATATGGATTCTAATTCCATGTTTTAGCAGTTTAGAGGTAAATTGGCCTCTGTTTGTTTTCCTGATCAACTGTGCTGTTCCATTCGGCTGCAGCAAACAGCCCGTAAGGCCTTATTTATGTGCCCACACTAACTGATGGCCTTCATAAACCAAAATAGCAACGAAAAACTTTGAAATGGGGTATGAGTGAACTCATGATCCGCCCACCTCAACCAAATATGTATGTATATGTTACATATTTCAATCATAACAAAATCAAGGTCAGTATTTACTGGTGCAAATATTAATTTTTCTTGAGTAATAACTTTGGGAAAGTTTCTAAGGTCCTCCCAAATTTTTACCTCATTCAAATGGAAAATTACACAATAGCTCACAAGTTTTCTATTTAAACTTTTAAACCACTCTTAGAAGATTATTCTTTGTTCATAATGTTCATAATATTTTCATAGCTCATTAGACTTCTAGGAACTTGCTGAACATGTAAAAATTCCAATGGAACAAAAAGCATGTATTGACTGATACCATATTTAAATTAAATATAAATAAGATAGATTTATATTTATTCTATACTTGTTAAAATAGAATTTAAAACCCAATTCATATCCCATTCTACTGTAGATTAATACAATACAAAAGATATCAGCTTGATTTACTTTCCTATGCTTTAGTTTCCCTGGAGTATTTAAAATATTAAATAAAATGGATATGAGAATATGACTGATCATGACCTAAAAAATATGTCAGCCTTACAGTAAAACCTCATTTATCTTCTATCATAGTAGAATGGATGTAAAGTAGGTTTTCTTGCATATTTATTTTTGATAACGAATACCTATCTTTACAGAATCAGGTAGAGTCTTTTTCCCTCTCCATACACACTCATGGAAAATATATATTAAGAAATACTATTTTGGCCCTGACCAGTGTACAGTTGGCTGGTCATCATCCCACAATGTGAAAGTTTGCCATTTTGATCTCTGGTCAAGACACATGCCTGGGTTACAGGTTCAGTCCTTGGTCGGGGTATGTACAAGATACAACTGATTGATGTTTCTCACATAAATCAATGTTTCCCTCCCTTTCTTTCCTTCTCCCTAAAAATTAGTAAATAAAATCTTTTAAAAAAAGAAATACTGTTTTGATCATATAGATGTTTGACTTAAAAATATGTATATCTTTTGGTATCAAATGTATTTGTCTTATTTATACCAATGATGCTTTCTGTACTCACATATTTGTCTTAGTTATACCTAAGACAAATGCCATGCTAGAAAAATGTCTATTTGCAAGCCTTGGCTGGTAGCACAGTGGACAAGGCGCCGACCTGAAAACCCAAAGGTCGCAGGTTCGATTCCCCAGCCAGGGCACATAACCAGGTTGCCAACCAGGTCTCCAGTCAGGTTTGTGGCTGGAGGCAGGTGAAAAGCAACTATACATCGATGTCTCTCTCCCTCTCTGCCTCTCTCCCTTCTCCTCTTTCTAAAAGTAATGAAATAAAATCTTAAAAAAAGAAAAATGTCTATTTGCAATAGTTGTTGTTTTCTTCTACATATTATAAACAGGAAATAAGCTCTTGAAAGAGAAAAGTTAATATCATTGTTAAAGACAGAACCACACTGTCACATCAGAGCTTTGGTTATCTGAATCAGACTCTTCCTTTCTTTTTTCCTGATGCTATGATTTGAAAAGCAATGAAAAAAGTGGCTGCTCACTAACACGACCTGAGTCATAGGTAGCTGGCCTGGCAGAAGCCTTGCAGGTGGATGATTGAAAGTCCAGCTGGCAAACTTACATTCCATGAAATCCTAAGAGAATATTGAAGTAGCTTCAAACCTGTGTAAGTAGAAACTGTGCTTACAGCACATCCTTAGCCATGGCAAATGTTTCCAAAACCTCTTCACTAACAAAAAAGAGCCAAGAGCAGATTCAAGAGGGGAAAAGGATATTTTGTAACAGAAAATTTAAAAGGAGCAGAGGAAGGAAAAGGGAGACACACTAGATACAATTATACAAAAATCAATCACACACCGAAAGTGGAAAATTTTGAATTTAGCATATTTTCAAATTCCTTTAGTATTTCCTTTTTAGAATTGGAGCCTCTCTGCTATAATAAAATGCTTCTGGTTGTGCTTAGAATGGTGGTTCTGGGTTTTCTAATTCTGTTGATGTTCCCCAACAGAAAATACCTTTTTAATTACATGGTATAGTATCATCAACTAGATCCATATTTCAATTCAGAAGCATATGCAAATCAATTAAGCATTTCTTATTTTTTTATCCTGGTCTCCATCATTAACCTCTATTAATGTAAACATATTTCAAATTGTTTATACGTCTGCATTGGCTCATTTTAACATAAGTTGTTCAAAGGAAAGTATCCTATTATTCATATTTATATCTTATATCTTTAGTGTAGAGTAATACTACTGGTGCTTCCCAATTTACCAATAAATTTTGTTGATTAGCTATTTCTCTGGTAAATCTAGGATGTTACTTGGAGTTGGTGCTCTGTTTTGTTTTACATTATTTGTACCCAAGTGGATGTGAGGAAATCATCTAGACTGTATAGAAGTTCTGCCTTCTAACTGAATAACTTTTTCCTATTTTTATGTATGGTATGGAAGCTTAGAAAAAATAGAAAACAAACAAAAGCTGTGTAATATGATACTGGAAGTTTTGTTTTGCATGGAAGCCCTTGAAAAATGAGAAGAACATTCATTATCATTTCCCATCATTTAAATTGACTTTGGTGGGTCAAGCAAAAGTCAATCCAATCTTTGGAAACCTTGGTATTTTTTCCTTTATAAATGATATCCAGTGCTTGTTTATTACTGAATATAGATTTACACAAATGATGCATTTGCTAGCTCTCAAGTAATCAACTTATACAGGACTATGGTACCACAGTCTTTATTCCAAAAACATATGTACATGGGGTCCATGAACTATTTTGCACAGTGATTCTGTGCCTGTGACTTTTGCTAGATTACATAAATTATAGTACTGAATACCCTACACAATTTGGCAAGCCTGTGTTATAACCTAAATATCAGCAGGCTGACTATTGTGTGGTACAAGCTGTGGAGAACAGAAATAGTTGCAAAATTTAAAGTAATAATAAAACACAAGACACGTACTTGTCAGAAGAGGAAAGAGAGGTAAATAAATGCTTGAGCACTATTTTGTTATTGTTAAGAAAAGCCAAAGAGTTAATATTAAAACATAAACATGATTGTGAGACTCTGAAAGTGATGGAAAGAGAAAGCAATGTTTATTGAAATAATTATTTGTATCGTGCATTTGACATTATTCCACCAGGCCATTGCTAGCCTAAGGCATGATCCTACGTAATGTGACACAGACAGAAGGAGTACATTCAAATAATGGAAATGTGACAACTTCACAAACCTGTGCTAAACTCAGTTATTTGAAGAGATAAGAGGGATACTTAGTCAAGAGCACAATGGAGGCAACTTAAAAATAAGAGTCCTTGACAAGCCAGTTGTCATTCACCGCATCTTATGCCGAAGAAGACTTCGTAAATGCTACCCAACACATAGCCACTAATACTGCATTGTGAAAGGTGTCCTTTTGTAATATTTGGCAATTTGCTGAAAGAATAGCACCTAAAGTAGGAATGTTAGATGGCACATTGTGGAAAGCAGAAAGAAATATCATGCAAGCAGTTTTTTTCTTGCAAGTGGGACAAAGGGAAATAAGGCAAGACAATATCAATGATCAACTTTCTGTTACAGCCCTAAGGCAGTTGCAATTTCTCTATAGATGAATGCGGCCTGATTTCTTGACCCCCTCCTTTCCCTTTGGCAGGTATTCTATAACATCAATGGGATTAGGCAATCAGGCAGTTTTACTTAGTCTCCAGCATTTCTAACTTGGCAATGGCTTGATGGCAAGAAATTGTCTCTTTTCCTGCGTTGCTGGCGAGGATTCGATCTTTCGGGAGTAAATAATTAATAAATATCTGCTGAATGGAATATTTACAATCTAACTAGGGGTACTGAGAATGAATGTTCTTTGTGAACCTTGTGTTTTTCTTTGATTCTACTTAATTATCTGTTTCTAACTGAATTTTAAGTGAATTTTATTATCATGATGTAGTATTGTTTTGGGAATACTTTTAAAGGGCTCAAATAACTTTTACCTTTGGTACTACTCCATGTTTCTCTGTCCCTGACTTTCTTACACAAGTTATGGATATGATCTTAAAAATAATGCAATTGAAAGTTTATCCATCCCCTTGCAAAAAAAATAATAATAATAATAATCATATCCATGATCAGCCCTGGAAGTGTAGCTCAGTTGTTTGAAGCATAGCTCTGATACACAGGGGCTATAGGTTATATGTCTAGTCAGGGCACATATACAATCAATGCTTTTCTCTCTCTAAAATCAATTAATAAAAGATATAATAAGAATAATTAAATGGAGGTTTTCCCAGTTCAACTAGTTTGTACTACTTTAAATCAAATACGTTTGTAGGAAACTTATATGGTGTTTTTACTTTTGGTAACATTAGCCAAGGTTCTTTAGAAAAACAGAATAATAAGGATTACACTCTCTATATACTCAATTTACATCTCTATTAGGTGAAGCTACACAAAATGCTACAACTTTCATAAAGTACTCATAGTAAATACATGTATGAGATTCAAATGAAAAATAGTGCTCTTCTGACTCAAACTCTACTACATTAAATATGTTACTTTGAATTAATAGAGAGAGAGTATTAGGAATTTACATAAGGAAAATAATACAGCTGACCATGGATGTAAATTAAATAACAAAAGGTATGTTTAAATTATGCATATTAAAATTGATTTTGCTTTCATCAAAATCATGCATGTTCATGATTGTAAATTATGCAGAGACAACAGCATGGTAGTGGCTTGATGGAAAGGGGCAATGGCTGGGTGAAGGCGGGAAAAGCAGAGGGAACAGAGGCATCTATAATAGTGTCAACAATAAAAATGAAGTTAAAAAATGTTTAGAAGACTATCCCCAAAACCCACAGATTACTCTTAATCTTGCACCATTTTAGCTCTAGTACCATTGATGCAACTACTTTCTTTTCCAATATTTTTGCATTTGTTCCATGGTGTTTACAGTGCATGTTTCCAAATAATATCATTTATCTACTATTTTTATTTGTTCATTTTGGATATTATTATTTGGTTTTTACTAAGGGAAATTAGGTTTTAGTTCTTTCAGAACTTTCTTTATAATTCCACAAAACCTACCACATTTTGTTCAAGTCAATATGCAAAGCTTTATTATTTTGTATTTGAAGTTATTTATTGAACTAAGAAATATATTGCATCCCCTGTTACATATGACTTTTATTTTCTTTCTATATTTAATTTTCCCACCTAATTGCTCTAGCAAGCTATATAGATGATTCTGATGCAAGTTAAATAAGAGCTTCACTACTGTAAGGTAATCACAAAGCAAGCAATATTCTTTTACTGTTAGAAGTAGTCTAATTAATGATCAGTAGTAGTTTTTCTCAATGGAATTGTCCAATGAGGTGGGAGAAGGGAAGGCCATCTCAAAGTTCAATATGCAATTAAAATTCTAACTTGAGCACTGTGCCAATTTTTCCTTAATTTTCTTAATTCTAGAGTGTCTTCATTTCTTTAGAGATTAAGCCTTTTCTTTACCCATACCCATGAAGATGGAAAAGGCAGTGGCTGATACATGTTGGGGAGGTATGGGAACAATTGACCTATAAACTGTCCTTTACATTTCATCTCTGTTTTTACTGCTATTTTCTGCAGTACTTAGTCTTAGAAGAATTTAAATGTGACATACTTCATCTTTCTTTTTCTTTAGTTATATAACATAGTAATTGATCCTCCTGTTTCTTTGTATTATATAATCATAGAATGTTGAACATTATCTTTTGAAGAAGTTATTTTTAATTGATTATTTCTTTGCTAATCAACTTTGTTTAGCTGTTATCTAATTTACCTTAGTATAAATTATTTATTTTGAGACATGCTTGGGAAGTCAAGATTCAATACTTCCTACCCAAATAATTATTGAATGTCATCTATGTCCAGATATTAAGCTAGATACAGGACAACTTCTTGTCATCTCCTTTAAGAAACTTAGAGTCAAGTTCATGAAAAAGTATATTACTCCTAGGGGATAAAATAATAATGCAATATAGCACAACATGTTATTTTGGGATAGGTAGATATCAATAGAAATTTAAATTACTTAAAAAAAATTTAGTTGAAAGGAAATGACAATTTGGGTGAAGACAAAGGAGTAAGAGCATATTCCAAAGTTCAGATTGTCATTAAAAATTAAACATTTATGTAAATATTTTATTCTAATTATTCTCTAAATATTCAAAATGACATTTTAATATGACCTATAATATACTTTATGTATTTCTATTTCTTTATAATTATGTATTTTTAAATATATAAATACATTTATATAAATAATATATTTTAAAACCATATTCTCCATATAATTTATACATATTAAATATACATATACATTTAGAGCACTATATTAAGCCCTAAATTTTGTTACTCATGTAACCATGAACACAATACTATCATTAAAGATTATCCTCATTTTTCAGATACAGAAACTTACTTGTTGAAGGTTACACAGTTCATTATTTAATGAAAGAGAAAGGATTCTGGGGCCCTGGCTGGTGGCTCAGTGGATAGGCCCTGGTCTGTGAACCCAAAGGTCACTGGTTCAATTCCCCAATTAGGGCACATAACCAGGTCTCCAGCCCGGTCCTTAGCTGGAGGCAGGTGAAAGACAACCACACATTGATGCTTCTCTCCCTTTCTTCCTCCTTTCCTGCCCTTCTCTTTGAACATAATGAATAAAATCTTTTTTAAAAAAGAAAAAGATTCATGCTTATATAGTTCAACATAAATCAAGCGATAAACTAGGGTGCTGCAACTATTGCCCCTCATTTCAATTAACCATGTAAAATAAATACCTAATTTTAATACTTCATAACCCAAGGAATTAGAGTGACTTGTGTTTTGGGTACTAGGACAATTGAGTTTTCTATCAAGTCAGAGGTAGATTAGGAAGAAAAGCATCATATTTTAAAAAACCTTTGAGCAGCTTGGGAAGTATATGCTCCAAAAGGCAATTACTTGGGGAGCAGCCAAACTTAAAAGCATAAACTTCAATGAGTTATAAGTTGAAAGTAGTAGGCAGAGAGGGAGAATCTGGTTAGGTGCCAAAGAGGCAGAGAATAGCAGTCTGTACTGTTAGGTGAAGGCAGGAATGGATAAATTTCCTAGGAGGATTGATATTCAACAAAAGCATCAGGAGATTATTTGGAAATTACTCTTTTTAACATCTTTCAATGCATAACTTAGTTAACAAGAATGTTTTAAAAATAAAAGTAGTTATAATTTAAAAATAAATACAAGAAAGCAAAAATTCAAAGGGAAAACTCACCAAAAAGCTACAGTTGCTTTGAGGAAATATGCATATTCTAAGAGGTTTTAGGTTTATGATTTTAATTCAAGTTAAAGAAAAGCAAAACAAAAAACTTCACACTGAGAAGGTAAAAAGTCTGACCAAAAGCCCCTCATTAAAAATCCAGGAATCCAAAATATGAATACTCAATAAAATGCCTCACTGGAAGGAAAAGAACCCTTCACAGACGAGGAGACAATAATGGCACTGGACAAATGGAGGCGTAACGTACAAAAAGCCTTTCTTGAAGAGTCATAATCTCTAGTCTGGCCTAAAGCAGATATGAGACCAGGAGACATATTACCTTCACAACGCAAGCACTTGAAGTACATATTTTATGTAGGATTTCTGAGTATTTTCAATACTCCAGACACCATGTAAAAGTAAACATACCCCTCATTATAATAAGATGCTACACTGCAGTACAAGGTTTTCTGAATAATACAGCACAATTGCCATGGACTTAATACATAAGAAGAGAAAATAATCAAAGGAACAGGCTACTGTGAGCAAGATTTAGAATACATACAAACAAAAGAATCAAAATCAAATGTGGAATATTAAAAAGTATGAATAACATATTTTAATAATGAAATAAGATTCCCAAGTACATAAAAATAGGAGGCCATCAAAATACTAACTCTAAAATGGAAAATAATAAAATTAATATTCTAGGAATTGGAAAAAGCTCCTCAGATAAATTAAATAGGCAAGAGGAAAGAGTGAATGAACTGAAATATAAATCCATATAAAACTGCTCAGAATTCAGTACTGAAAAACAAAAACTATATAAAGGAAAGTTGAGGCATTTGAGTGCAGAATGAGATATTCTTCTCTGGGAGTACAAGATTTAAGCTGGTGGATGTGCAGGATGTACTAGGCAAGAAATTTTCAGCATTGATTTAAAATAAAACTATTCAGATTCTGAAATCTTTATGAATCTTATGCAGGACAAATGAATATAATTCCACAGCTAGAATTAGCATAATGTAACTTCAGAATTGAAATGATTTTGACTTTGTTGATCCTGATCATTGGCAGCTCCATCACAACAATGCACCTGCTCATGTGCCCCTTCTGATGCAGAGTTTGTTGAAGAAAGAAATCTCACATCTCCCAGGTGACTCAGCCCCACTAGAGCCCAGATTTGACACCCTGAAACTTCTGGCTTTTTCCAAACTAAAATCACCTTTGAAAGGGAAGAGATTTTAGAGCATCAGTGAGATCTATCTAGTGGCAATTTGGAGAACTTGGTGAGAAGGGGCCTACTTGAAAGGGACTGAGGCACCATTGTCCCCTGTACGATGTTCTCTTATATCCTGTATCTTCTTCAATAAGTGTCTCTATTTTCATATTACATGGCTGGATTCCTTTTGAACAGACTTCTCATATAGAGAAATAGTTGTTATTGATTATTCTTTCATGCAAGGGGAGATGCCCCCCGCAACAATTATCTTCTGGAAGAAGGTCCCTTGGTAATATAAGCTGTCCCAGCTGGACATGTGTTCCAGGACCAGTGGGCATTATTGTGAGAGGCTGCATTCAGCTTCAGTGAAATTTTTTGAAGATTCTTTCTGTCTTTGACCATTTCATGAGTGCATCCACTCACACTGTGTTCAGTGTTCAGCACTTTTTGACCAAAAATGGCTTGACCCCTGTGCCCCACCCTCCCTATTCTCCATCCAGATCTTGCTCCAAGCTACTTTGTCTTTGTTTGTTTCCCTGGATGATCAATGTCCTCAAAGGGAAACCTTTTCCTAATGTAGAAAAAGTGAAACAAAAATCCCAGAAGCACTAAAAAACATCAAAATCAGCTAGTTAAAAAACTGTTTTGAGTAGTGAAAAAAACACCTTGATAGATGTCTTACACCAGATGGAGACCATGTTGAAGGTGACTGAAGTTTAAACATGTAAGAATAAATTCACATTTTTATAAAGTTTTGGGGTCCCCCTCATATTTTAATGTTGTATGTTCACATGTCATGCATAGCTTGATGAAGTTAAAATAATAGAACACGTCATGCCTATTCTCAGACTACAATGGAATTAAAATAGAAATCAGTAATATAATGACAACTGAAATACCCCAAAATATGTGGAGATTGGAAAGTACTTCTAAATAACAAGTGAGTCAAAGAAAAAATGTCAAGAAAAGTAAAAAATATATTATTTAACCTAAATAAAAACTCCCACCCTGGCTGGTAGCACAGTGGATAAGGTGCCGGCCTTTGAACACAAAGGTCGAAGGTTCGATTACCCAGCCAGGGCACATAACCAGGTTGCAAACCAGGTCTCCAGTCAGGCCTGTGGCTGGAGGCAGGTGAAAAGCAAACATACATTGATGTGTCTCTCTCCCTCTCTGCCTCTCTCCCTTCCCCTCTTTCTGAAAATAATTTAAAATAATAATAAATTTAAAAAACTCCTGAATTATAAAAAATTGTGGAATGAAATGGAACAGTGATTACAGGGAAAATTATAAGAGAAGAATGTCCTAAAATCAATAACCAAAGTTTCTAACTTATGAAACTAAAAGAAGAGCAAATTGAATCCATATTAATTGAGCTCCATTTCCAAGAAAAATGATCATTTTATGTTATCTCATTTAATTAAAGACTTAATTATGGTATAAATAAAACTCACATGGCCAGAAAGAAGTTGAAATTTTTTATACAAAAATTAAATTTTGAAAGAAGAGAGGAAAGGATCTAAGTAGAAAATTAATAATGACTATTAGATAAGTACTTGAAAAAATAAAATAGAAGTACAATGGCTAGATTTATCAGTAAAACTAAAAATATCTTTTTTAAATGATCAAGCAACTTAAATTAAGCATGGATAAGTATAAATAAATATGAAAACCACCAAATAAATATATAGTTGCCAGTTGGACAAACATCTCTAAGAGGTAGTTTATCTAAGATTAACCATATATATTTCCTATTGTCTATAATGTAAAGTTATTAGCCTTGAATTATTCTTGCCACATATTTTGGCAAGAATTGATTTAATTTTATACATCTTCCCTACATAAAAGTTCTTGAGTCAAACTGTGATTATTTTAATGACATTTGACTAATTCTACATTTTTGGTTATTTATGTCACAAAAGTTTTATTATTATTGTTAACAGTTAACATTTCTATGATGTTTTCCTTTTTCTTCAGGAGAATGACATTACTCATCTCTACAGTCACTTTTAGTTCTAATTTTTTTTCCATTTATGTTGCACTGTGCCCTTTAGATTATTATTTTATCATTGACACATTTTTCTGAAGTTTTTCATTTACTTTTCATCCAATCATTTGGTATAGCATTCATTTAATATTTTTAATTTAGTTATAAGTGCTTCTCCTTCAACTAGAATTCAGAAATTTTAAGAAACTAAACCTTAACTTAAATTAGATTAACCTGGACATTAACTGAAGTAGGCAGATTTACAATTTTGAGAATTCATAGGTCAGGGGAGAGGACTTGTTCATTCACATTCTTGTTAGAGACTATCCATCAATTTTTTTATTGATTAACTTTAAAAATAAATAACTGCATATTTGAATAATTATTTATAGTTTTGGAGATGCAACAGAAACTTGACCTAAAAAGGTATTTTTCCTAATAAGTTTTATATTTAAATAAGAAAAAGGATAAGATATCTGTAATAAATACATCAATGTTGAGATTGTGTATTGCAATTTATGGGATAAAGAAAAGGAAAGGAAAAAGTTCTATGACAATAAACGACCTTTCCCTGGGGAAGAGTTGTCAACAGAAAGAGGACTGCTTCAAAGCCAAATGCAGAAATACTCCCTAAAAGCATCTTTCTTGAGATTAATCTTGCCTGAAAGAAGCTGAGATCAACACTTCACTCTTGAGGGCTTGATAAACTGGAAACCTCAGTTCTACCTTGGCATCTCTGCTCAAAATCTGTTGAGAAATGGGTGAGATAACTTGAGCCGAGTCTGTTTTTTGCCATTATAAGAACGAAGAGGTAATTGTCAGGAGTTTGCGGAGGCAACCTTACTTGTCAAGGTAAGTACAAACTGTGGCGTTGAGAGGCTAGAAAAAATGAGAGCAGTTGTGAACATCCTTCTGATAACACACAATTTGACTCAGTGGTTCCTGCAACTCATACAAGAGAACATGAAGAACAGAGAGAAACAGCCTAGGGTTACTGAGGTGTGTTCTCAGCTAACTAATGGATAAAAGGATGTGTGAGGTCTAGGATATTTCGATTAGGGTTCTGTACTCTAAGGAGTCATCATTGAGAGAGGATTTGAAGTGGGACCATCTACTATTCCCGGAAAACCTATCAGACGTTATCTCTGTAATCACAGAAGTAAATTCCAGCGTAAGGAATGAAGCCTTACACTGAAGGAGTGACCAAAGATGTGGAAACTCTAGCAACTAGCACAATAAACTGCTCAGCATTTCTCAAGAGGGCATAACTACATTCAAGCTCTTTGGCAGGATAGAATTCACAATGGGTTCAGAACCAATTCACACAACATTGACCTCTAATCCCAAAAGCCCTTCTGAAGCTTCACATGTCTCCTCCAAAAGCATTCACTGAAGAAAAACTGAGAGGTTGAAAGATTAGCAATGGCTTAGTGCAACTCACGCTAGTTATTAGAAAAACACCCCACATGTTTGCAAGTGGCTCAGTAGATAATCCCAAAATGTTAAAAGTAATCCCTAGACAAATGTCACTGGTTCGATTCCCAGCCAGGGCAACTAACTAGGTTGCAAGCCAGATCTCCAGCCAGGTCTGTAGCTGGAGGCAGGTAAAAGGCAACCATACATTAATATTTCTCTCCCTCTCTTCCTTTCTCCCTTCCCTTCTCTCTGAAAAGTAATAAATGAAATCTTTTTTAAAAAAGTAATTCTTAGAGAAACACCCATATATTCGTTAAATTAAGACTTCTCTAAACAAGCTATCTCTGAGATTATTAGCTTTAGTATAAGTCAGTTTGGGTTTTGAATTCAGCTTTATAAAGTCCAAATGCCTTTCATGATAACAAATGTTCTTTCTTTCTTTCTTTCTTTCTTTTTTTTTTTTTTTTTTAAGATTTATTTATTATTTCCAGAGAGAGAGGAAGGGAGAGAGGCAGAGAGGAAGAGAAACGTATGGTTGCCTTTCACCTGCCCCCAGCTTCAGACCTGGCTGGAGACCTGGCTTGCAACCTGGTTATGTGCCCTGGCTGCAAACACTATTTCTAAGATACTAGTGTCACGGTATAAAGAAAACAGAATCCACTTCTCACATTTTTTTCCAGCCATATTATAGTAACAAAAGAAAGAAATTCCACTAACTTCTATATTCAACATCTCATTTTTAAGGAGAGTGGTTGAAGGATAAAATAATTCAGGATTAAAAAAAAAATAAATGCAATAGAGTCCCTTTTGCTTTTCAGACAGGCTTATTTTGATTCTGAAAGTAAAAGATCTGAATTTCAGTATTGGAAAAAGTAAAGTGATCTCAGTGATTGAAATGTTACACATATAAAGATGAATTTACCATTACATTATAAAAGTATCTTGACAAATTATGCATAAAAATGTTTTTAGAATTTATTATATATATAATATAAATTATATTATATTATTATATAATATATATAACTATATAACTATATTTATATGTAGTATATATATAAATATTTATTTATTTATTTATTTATTTATTTATTTATTTATTTATAAAATCAAGCACACTAAGCTGCAGATCCCAACTAGAGCTCTTGTCAAATCAGGATAAATACGAACTACAGTGAGATCCTTTTACCTGAACTTTTTGTCCAGCTTCTAACCAACCAGTGATTTTTACATTGTTACATAGCAGTTCATGACTAAAAGAGTCATCATTTTGTAATTGTTTAGCATGATACTTCCACATCAGTGGAAGAGCTAAGCTGCAATAATGAGCAATTGGAGGATTCGTATTGATACTATATCAACCTAAAACATTTTACCCAGGGTGTAATGCTTTAATTTGGGCTCCAGAGAATAGAGAATTAGGATCTGTCAGACTTAGGTAGGTTTATCTTTCAACATCTAAATGATCAATTTGTGCTCTTTCCTAAAGGTGGTAGTGTTAGGTCTCTGAGATATGTGCTAGAGAGAGAGAGAGAGAGAGAGGGAGAGAGAGAGAAAAAAAAAAAAAAGGTTTATTCTATTGGGGGAGTACATAGATGTTTTAAAGTAAAACCAAGAATTTCTTCCATAAGAAATTAGCAACACTACTGAAATTGAAGAAGGGGTGGACTTCTTTTTCCTTCAGTATATTTAAATACAGTCCAGAAGGAAACTGGATTAGCAAACTGATTGTTGGAATTTTAGCTGGTGTGCCTTTCTTTTCAGGCAATTTTCCCCACAATATCATCACTTATCAAATGGAAGGGATGGCCAAGGAGGTCTCAGAGAGATCCTGTATGGCTCATAAATAAAACGTGGGAACATTCCAAATGTGACAGAATGAAATAAAGAGAATAAAGAGATGTGAAGTGTGTCTCCAAGGAAGAAAACAAGTACTTCAGCATGAGAAGCTATGAAAGATTGCTCAGAGAACAAAGGAAAACATTTTGAGGAGACTATGAAATATTATAGATAAACAAGCAAGTTTAGGATGACATTTGGCAAGTCATAAACTGAAACTTACATGGTAACTGAAAACTCCAGTGAGGGGGGCTGGGTTATTTATTGCAGAAAGAATCCAGCAGAGACCAAAATACAGTTTCCTCCATGACTGAACTTGCAAAAAGTAGACATTATCCTAAAGAATATTGTGATGACCTCAGCCACATTATAAATGTTAATAGAGAAATTATCTATATATTCAGTTTATTTTAACTTAATTCAATTTATATCTCATCAGTTGATATGTTGAAGAATTGATCTTTCTGCATCTCTTGTTGTCCAATATATGAAAATATTTGTTTCATATTAGTTATTTTATTTTTTGAGTAGTTTTTAGTAAAAAGATAATGTTAGGCTCAATCACTTCATTATCTAAGGAAACTGAGATCTTTAAAAAATGTTTAGATAATCAGTCATGTTATTTTGCTTCAACATATAGTGATATATGTCATTTTTAGAAAGCATTTTTGAAAATAGAAGGTAACTACTTCATAATTTCACCATTATAATATTCAATCAAGAAATAACATTTTAGCCCTAGCTGGTGGCACAGTGGATAAGGCACCGGCCTGCAAACCCAAAGGTCACAGGTTTGATTCCCCAGCCAGGGCACATGACCAGGTTGCAAACCAGGTCTCCAGTCAGGTCTGTGGCTGGAGGCAGGTGAAAAGCAACCATACACTGATGTCTCTCTCCCTCTCTGACTCTCTCCCTTCCCTTCTTTCTGAAAGTGATGAAATAAAATCTTTAAAAGAAAAAAAAAAAAAGAAAGAACATTTTATTTCATTTTACTTATTTACTTTTCTCTATTGAATTTATTGGGGTTTTATTGGTTGATAACATCATATAGGTGTCAGGTGTAGAATTCCATAATATATCATCTATATTCACTTAAAAAGAAAACACAAATGTCATATTTTGATAAGAATAAAGAAATCACTTTCAGAAATGATAGTACTTTATAAAATAAATCTGGTAGAGGGATTTAGGTAAATGTAGAAAGTAGCATAATAAAATAAAGGCAGTGTTTGGAGGAGGTATAGAAAGGTCTATTAATGTTTTTATGATTATTAATAGGTGATGTGCTTTTACTCTCTCATCAGTGATACTGAAAAAAGTGAATGGACTGATTCCAAATTCATTAACAGACTTTTCATTTCCAAACCAAATGTTCATATAGAAACAGAGAAATTGTAAAAACTGTGTGCTTCCTGTTAAACATTATTATGCAGATTATACTGAATTGCTGGCACTTCTGGGAAAAACCTAACCCTTGTCTTAACTGCTTTTACATAACAAGTTACTTAGTCAAGTGTAACAAAAAGGAGAAAGGAGCGAAAATAAAGGAGGAGGAAGACAAATTACAGAAGAACTGAGGGAGGGGCAGGAAGATTCAGGTCTTAAAATAAATAAAAGCATGTTGGACAAAGAAGCTGAAGCTACTGGACAGTGATCTATTAAAATGTAGCATCTACTACATAATGTCAGAAGTCTACCTCTCAAATAGGTTCTCATCCATGGGTAAAATATATTAATTAAAATAATAATACCAATATTTTAAAAAGAAAACAATATGAACCTACATTATAAAACATTTGCTATGTGTTAGGCATTGTCTAATATTCTTTACAAGTGTTAACACATTGAATCCTCACTTAAAACTTTGAGGTAAATATTTTCTATTATTTACACACAAAGAAATGAGATACATAGATGGTATTTCTATTGGTTACCATTGAATATCAGTGGATATGCAGAAGTAATGCTTCTTCAGGTAATATTTTTTAGTTTACAAAATATTATGAAAGTATAGGTTTCTTAATTTCATTATCTGCAATTTGTATCATGCTTAAGTACACTACATTAACTTTGAAATCATAAACATGGATTCAAGTTATATCATAGTCAATCTCACATAACAAATTTACTTTTATGTTTGTTAGTTTAATTAGAATAATAACATATTTCGTCTGTTGAATAAATGAACTTTTTGTGCATTCAGAAAAATTTTCAATTCTAATAAAAAGGCACAAAAAATGCTAATTAGTAAAAACTTGTATAAATGACTTTTATAAGAAAATTTACTTCAAAATTATTTTGAATGATAGACAAGAAGTAAATAAAAATAAGTACATAGAAAACTAAAAAGAATGATAATTTATAATTTTAATATTATATTTAAAAATAATAACATAAATTATTTCTGGGTGCTACATTGCAGCTTTCAGTGTTGCTATTTTTAATGTTTTTAAAGAGATGGAAAATATTAGAAAATAGAATATATAATATAAAGTATATTTTATATTTTAAATTACAAATTACGTAACTATTTGATTAACAAAGCTAATTTAATAATTCTGTAAGTTATTTTTAAAGTCCTCTCAGCACATTAAAATAATATGAAAATAGCATACAGAAATGATAGTTAGATCATAGTTACATAGATATATAAAATAGATTTATTTATTTCATAAGCCAAGAATGTAATGTTTTTAAAGACTTTATTTATTTTTAGAGAACAGGGAAGGAAGGGACAAAAAGAAAGCAAGAAGCCTCAGTATGAGAGAGAAACATCAATATTGATCAGGTGCCTCCCCTGTCCACCAGAACCAGGACTGAACCTGAAATGCAGGCAAGTGCCCTAACGGAATCACACCAGTGACCTTTTGCCACTCTGGTCAGAGCTTAAGACAGAAATGTTATTTGTTTATTTAATTTTTTGTAGTAATTATTTTTAGAGCGAAGGGCAGGGAGGGAGGAAGAAAAGGAGAGAAGCATCAACGTATGGTTGCCTTTCATTTGCCTCCAGCTATGGACCTGGCTGGAGACCTGGCTTGCAACCTGGTTACATGCCCTGGCTGGGGAATCGAACCAGTGACCTTTGAGTTCGCAGGCCGGTGCTAATCCACTGAGCCACACCAGCCAGGGTTTAAGAGAAATTTTAAAAATATATTTGTAAATATTTGTCTTAAGAAATAATATAAAATTATATATATCGCCACCATTCATGTCAGTTATATTTATAAATTTTATAATTGTAAATTAGTTGTTTATTTTCTTTCTTTAGAACCTGTTTTGTCCAGCTTTGTCAAAAACACAAGGTGTAATTATTAAAGATTTATTAGCATTATACATGTAATATTATATAGCCTGTTAATCTGCATTATTAAACTAGCTGGAAGTCTTTGGGATTCAAAGACACTCAATTTAATACATTCTAGTTAACAGAATTTGCACAAAACTATTATTGGGTACAATTTAAAAATGGCAAGTATCCAATAATGTACTCAACAAAGTTGTTTTTCTTAATTATTCTATCCATCTCTTAGATTAGACAAGTTATACAATAACACAGTACTGTTCATTACTGACCGGAATTTGACTTTCCTTAGAGAAACGTGTGTAGGTGGAAATTTACATATCTAATATTAAATCATGTTTGCTAGATATGTCTTTGTCACATTTATATTTTACTTACACATGAATCATAAAATATAAATACATGTTATATTTATATTTAATATATAAATAAGTTATATTTTAACTTATAATGCTTAAAATAAACACAATCAGTTAATCAGCTCATTAAATCAACTTTAAAATTCATCATCTGGATGACATATATAATCATATATAACAATTATATTAAAGAAAAAAACATCAAGTTTTAATAAAATTAAATATTGAATTATCACAGCTGGTTCCTAAGATTAACAATAATACATAGGGGAAGAAAAACAGCCTGCATTGATATTACTTTGATCAATTTGTATACATTGAATGATCCTGTGTCCCTGGAATGAACCCCACTAGTTTGTGATGTATTATTTTTTTAATTCATTTGATTGTATTTGATTTGCTGGCATTTTGTTTAGGATTTTTGTATCTGTATTATTTAGAAATATTTGCCTGTAGTTTTCTTTTTGTGTGCTATTCTTGCCAAGTTTTGGTATCAGAGTTATGTAATTTATTGTATAGTCTTTCTTGTTTAATTTTTTAAAGATTTTATTTATTATTTCCAGAGAGAGTGGAAGGGATAGAGGGATAGAGAGAGAGAAACATCGATGTATGGTTGCCTTTCACCTGCCTCCTGCTATGGACCTGGCTAGAGACCTGGCATGCAACCTGGTTACATGTCCTTGCTGGGGAATCAAACCAGTGACCTTTGATTCACAGGCCAGCACCTTATCCACTGTGCTACTGACCAGGGCTCTTATATAGTATTTTTATTCTCTATTTCATTTAATTCTGTTCTAATTTGTATCACTTATTTTCTTCTTTTGACTTTGAGAGGCTTTTTTTTTTTTTTTTTTCTTTTTCTAGTTCCCTAAAATGGAACATTAGGTTGTTTACTTGAGACAGGCCTATAATGATACATAGAGAGTTCCCTCTTATTACTGCTTTTGCTGCATCCCAGAAGTTTCCATATGTCCTGTTGTCATGCTCATTAGCCTCCATATATCTTTGGATCTTATTTTTTTTTCTTGTGGCTTTTTAAAATCTATTTCCATCTCAGTTTGCACGTATTGACAAAGCAAACCATTCTGTTAAGACACCCACCTGGGCAGGAACTGCACATGGTCCCCAGCCAACAGCTAATGAGGAACTGAGGCCCTTTACCCAAACATTCTTGAGGAATCCTGCCAACAACAATGGAAATAAGTATAGGAGAACATCCTTCACCATTCAAGACTGCAGATGAGACTGTAAACTTGGAACAGGCTATGAAGCTGAGAATCCTGTTAAGCAGAGGTTAGACTCCTGACTCACAGACATTCTGAGATAATAAATACTGGTTGCTGGAACCCACTAAGTTTTAGCATAATGTTCTAGGTAACAAGAGTTAACTAGTGCATGTAATATAAAATATACACATGTGTATTGATAGACATACTGCAGGAGCTGGGAAATGAGTGTGCACACAAGAGATAAAGGGGAAATTTCTTTTTAAGATACAAGAGAATGAAATCAGGACTGACAAGCCATTGGCAATAAAGTGAGATGCATGATTAACTTAATGCATTTGCATCTTCCACAAATACAAATTGTGAACTAGTGCCCTACTGGGGAAAGAATAGGTGCAGTGGGTATATTCTCCAGCTAGGGCTGTCTGAACAACAACAGGAAAAAATCCAGTCAATGTAGTTGAGTCCAGAATACATAGGTTATGGGAATGAGGTGCTCTCTCACCTTAGGTCAAATTCTCCATTGACAGTGAGGAAGGGGTCCATTCCCCCACAAGTGGCTGAGACTTGGTGGTTTAAAAAACAGAAATTTATTTTCTCATGGTTTGGGAGGCTAGAGTCCAAGATCAGAGTGCCACCAGGGCTCGTTTCTAAGTGAGGCAGTTCTTGCTGGTACATAGACAGCCACCTCTCACTGTGTCCTCATAGGGCCTTTTCTCTGTGAACCTCACAGGCAGGGAGAGAGCTCTCTGCTGGTCCTTTCTCTTCTCATAAGGGGCACTAGTTCTATGGGATTAGGTCCCCACGCTTATAACTAGTTATCCAGAATTAAATCCTTAAAATCCTCTCCAAATAGAATCACACTGACTGTTAGGCCTTCAACTTGCGAATTTTAGGGGAATATAATTCAGTCAGTAACAGTGGATTATTTTGTTTTCCCTTTTTTGAAAAGTATCCAATATTTGGAGATTTAATAATGAGTTCTCTTCAGAAAACAAAGTTTTATGTGTCCATAAATATAGATCAGCAAAATGTTGATAGTATGCCAAGCAGGAACCTACATTTGTAGCAACTAAAAAAAAAAAAAAAATACCTTTTCTGGGTTTTTCTGGCTCTTGTATTAAGCAAAACCTTTAGGATTTAGCCAATAACTTTCAAATGTTTTAGCGTATGATCTTTCTCTCTAGCTCTGTAACCATCATGTAATCTTATTTCCTGTGTTTTAGAAATGTCACTAATATTGCACTCAACTAATATTAATCAATTGTTTATCATTTGATTTCCACATTCCATACTATTTCATTTACCTTGAAGTGTGTATGTGTGTGTGCAAATAACAACTTTCAAAGGTTAATAAATATGATTATCATGCAAACATAAATAAATCTATTTAATTCACTAATTAATAAAACATAGTAACCAATACAAGTCTACAGTCAGTTCAAAGAGAATTCTTAAAGATATTATTCTGGAACAATCAAAGAAATGTTAGGATGAAATTGCTGTGTTAAGTACAAAGTTAGTTATGTTTTACAGAGTAATAATCTTCTAGAGTTATCTTTAACATAATTATGTGCCTGCTACTGAACAGAAATTTATTATTTAACAGGTACCTGTACTAAATCTGAAGTATTTAATCAATAGTAAATGGTAAGTTAATCTAAATATGTCTTCTAGATAAGTCCTGGTTTGTCTTCACCTCCATACAATTGACAGGAAGTGGTTCCTTACATTTTTCTTATTTTCATTGCATGCAATAATAATTGACAATATATCCCTTTATTTGAATGAATACTCACACATTTTTCTATTCATGAAGCTCCTTACATTGTACTGAAACTTCCTCTTAAACTAGGGGTCCATTACTTGGAATATTTAACTTCTAAAAGAACATAAGTTTTTTGTTCACATTTATATATTTTTTAATTGAACTTTCTTTCTTTATTATGTCTTTTGAAGGAATAATACACAGATAAGTGATATTACTGTCCTACTTTACAAGGCATGATATAAGGTATATGTTCTCTATTCAGTGAATGAAATTAATTTATCATTTAAAAAGTATTTTGAACATTAAATACTTTTAGTTGTATGTGAAAATAATTATAAACTTTATCAATACAGCTTTATATTCTCAGAAGAACTTGGAAAAGGTTACTATTTATATCAGTTTTAATTAATGTGCCAATAGTATATGTGTTTCACAAAGAAGCTTTATTGTTATCAGTCTCTGTGTCTTCTAAAAATTGCTTAAAAGAGAGCTTTTCTTGATTACAAACTTATATGCTTAGAGAAGTCTAGACCTCCTTGACACTCCTGCAAAATGGGAAGAGAGTCATTTGGATTTAAGGAAATCTAGCATTTTACAAAAGTCAATTGTTTAGTTTAAAAAATATATAAAAATTCAGTATTTTACAAAAGTCAATTATTTAATTTTAAAAAATTATTCGGAAGAATATAAATAAACTGACTACAAATACTGTATGATTAAACTATAATAGCATTACAATTCTTGCAGACATTAAAAAGAAATTGTCAAACCAAAATATATTTTATGAAACATAACCACCAATATGTTTTAAAATATATATAGTGTCAAGAGATTATTACAGTAGTAATAATGGAATAAATACACTGGTGATTGATTAATTTCAAATTGGAGAAATGTGATTCTATCAGCATCCAATCTACTAAACAAAATGAAGTAAAATGACACGACAATGACATTATTTAGAAAACAGGGCATGAAGAAGACATTTTATTTTAATGTTTCACTGAACATTTACCAAGCACAAAGGAAGCTATGATTTTGACATCAGTATTAACAAAGAAATAGACCTTAACATTTAAAACAAATAAAATCTCCTGAAATGCTGATAAAAATCATTGACCTTTGGGCTCAGAATTTCTCAGATACACAATTTTGAATTTCAGGTTGTTCAGGTTTCTCAAATAAAAAAAGGGTGATTTAAAACAATTTTATGGTAACAGTGTGTATATTACACAATAGGTTTACAAAGATAGCCAAATTTTAGCGGTGGTTATATGTTTGCATTGAACTCAGTCATCACTCTCTTTTTGCCTGCATTTTCTGCTTTCTTTGTAATGACTATGATCATTATAATAGTTTTATTTTATCTGATGTAGCTCTTAGAAAATACTCAATTGAGAGTACATTAGATAACTTAGCATGGTTTCCCAGTTAATTGATATGAAGAAAAGTATTCCAATTTTTTAAACTTAAAAAGGTTTTAAAGACCTTTCTCACCCAGAAAAGTTTCTTATATCCCATGACACTCTCTATGACAATATATATATAAAACTGCATACTATCTACATAATTAAATTATCCAGTAAATATTTATTAAATATCAGGTGCGTCAAGCCTGGAGATGTATACAAAGGTGAGCAAAATGACATTTACCTCTGTTCTCATGGAGTGAAAGAATAGAGAGAAAGACAGGCATTACAGAAGTAACTATTTTGCCACATACTAGTCTTGTCACCTTGGACAAGTAACTACCATCAGAATCTAACACTTGGTTGGAAATGGGGATAATAATATGGTAGTACCTGCTTCATGAGTTTACTGTAATTACTAAAAATGTTAATGAATGCCTGACATACACTGGGAGCTCAGTAAGTAATGGTTGCCACCTTCTCATCCTCGTATTCCCTCCATCTCATAAAAAAGGCTTTGGGACCCTAAAATGAAAAACAGAGAAACCCAAATTAAGGGAAGGCTTCTTGAAGAAATGTCATGAAAATGAAGACCTGAATTAGAATAGGAATTATTAATAGATAGTCACTAAGAATATTTCAAGTTGAGGAAGCTGTATGCATGAGGACCCTGGGATGTGAGAGACTACAGAAAAAAACAAGAGGAACTTCTGGAGTCTAGTTGAGACAACAAGTTTATGAAACAAATTTCCCTGCCATGTCAGGCAGAAAATGTCCATTCAAGGACTTGGTTCCTTCAATGTTAAATGAAACCTTGGGACTTTATCTAAGAGAAAATAAGATTCTGGAACAAGATACTTTAAAGGGAAGTGACGTGATCACATCTTTGTTTCGATAAAAATCTGCCTTGCCATCACTTCCATGACTTCCAAGCACAGTTGAGCTCAAGTCCAGTGAGCTTTCGATAATGGTGCTAACATTGGAACCCTGAAAGTGGTAGAAGGTACCATCCATTTAACTTCTTTTCTGAAGAACATTAAAATTATAATTACTTAAGTAAGAAGTCTGGAAATTTTGTGAACCTGGCCTCTTATAAGGTAAAATTTGCTTTGGCAGCCGCTTGCAATAGGGTAAGTGGCCCAGGTAATTCTCATGATTTGGGCAATAATCCTGGTTCCTGGAATCCTTCTTTGTGTCTATAATCTGAGTAAGAGTGATCAATGAGATCTGAAGGTCCTTGCTAGGTGGAGGAAAAAAATAAGTGCTAAAAATATGGTAATAAATGTTAATAATTATAGTAAAAATATAATCTCATGTTCAAATGGAAGTAATTTCTAAAAATAGATGAGAAAAATTCTGAACAAATGTCATAATTGGTGTAATTATTTATTTCCATAAATATTCATCACATATGTATTATTGATGGAAATAAAAATCACATCTCTTAGGGGTTTCCAATTTTCCTTTATGAGAAAGAAGAAGGGGTAGAAAGGAATTTTGTTGTTTCATAAAAATATGATGGTGGATGGGAACTTCAATAAAAATATTGATTTTGAAATTCTTCATATCATTAAATAAATAAATGACTAACAAGTATTCTGGAAACATAATTTTAACATAACTTTTTTACCCTGTCAGGCTTTAATATGATAGCTATTATGAATTTAGATCACTTTCTTTTCCTCTGATTTTATAATTGTAACAAGAATTAGTGTTGTTGCCCTGGTGGGTGTGGCTCAGTGCATAGGCACTGGCCTTTGAACTAGAAGGTCACTGGCTTGATTCCTGGCCAGGGCACATAAGCAGGTTGCAAGCCAGGTCTCCAGCCAGATCCTTAGCTGGAGGCAGGTGAAAGGCAACCATACATGGATGCTTCTCTCCTTTTCTTCCTCCCTCCTCTCTAAAAATAATAAATAAAATCTTAAAAAAGAAAAAAAAAAGAATTAGTGTTCTTTAAATTTGGATACATGCATCTTCCAAGGGCATTATCTATAAATATATGTGCCATTAATATTTTTCAATATATTTAAATTTTAATTTGATATGAAAATTTCAATTTTAAAGTATTTCCATTCAACTCTCTCAAATAACTTGACGCAATTTCACAGATTCCTAAAATAACAAATACCACCATATCATTCCTCTGTTCAAAAAGTATAAGCAAAATATGTAATTATTCTTAATTTTTATTATGATAATAGGGATCTTACTGTAAAAAAATCTTAGACACAAGAAATGTTTGTTTATAATTGATCAACATATAAGTAATAGTAGACTTTCAAATATCAAATTTTGTTGAAAATGTTTAATTAGAGGTAAAATCTCTTCAATTATGGTTTCTAATATCTGTGGATAAAGATTATTTATTCCTAGAATGAGCATTCCTTTCATTCTTATTTTTCTTTCCATTATTTAAATGTAAATGCCCAATCTTGGAAAATCAGAGAACAATGGAAAGTTTTAATACTGTGATGCCACCCAATTTTCTGAAATCCCAATATCACAGAAAAAATTATTCAAAATCATTTTCAGGATGTATCACCTAATGATTTGGGTAAACCTTCCTTGACATGCTGAGAGTTAATATTTGGAAACTCCCTACAAGCCTTTGTTACCCAGTCCCTATTTTGTAAAGTCCCTTTGTTTGCTAACATTATATTAGCAAAAACATTAGTAGAAGACATTATATTCTACAACAATGCATGAGTTAAGATTCCGGAGTATTGAGAGGTGTGTGTATGTATATTTGAAATCCCAAGCAACAACAGAGAAAAAGAGAGGCAGGTGAGAAGTTAAACCTCATGGAGGCAGTGCATTCTTAGACTGACTGACTTTGTAAAATAATATACATGCACATTGAAAATTTGGAAGTTGATTCCCTTTAAACCAACTGTGTCCAAGTAACAATTAGAAAACTATAGATCTCCCAAAAGTGCCCCTTTCTAAAGATCCCTTCTAATCACCAGAAGCACAATAATGTCTCCACTAATAAGAAGGCCACTAGTCACATCATTCTAGTACTAGAAAAAAAACCCCAAAAAACGGAAATTTCATGCATAAAATAAAACCCAGATTTCCCTCCTGATTTTGTCACTGGATAAGATTACTTTTATCTTTTAGACCAATAGAGTAATACATGGGAAAGTATATTAAACAAACGTGAAGTATTCCTGCAGGGTTGTAATTTTGAGGGAGACAGAATGAATTTAGAAGGCAAGAGAGTTGTAATCAGAGAACCTTCTTCCAAATAGGATTTCAAATGCTTAAGCAGTTCTCTCCCTTTCCAATGTTATATAAAGTCTCTGAGTTGTGATTTATTAAATTTAAACAATGAAATATTATCAAATTCTATAATGAATTCAAAAAGTTGTTTTGAATGAAAATAGCCTTTTTAAAAAAAAGATTTTATTTTATTATTTTTAGAGAGAGGAAGGGAGCGAGGCAGAGAGGGAAAGATACATCAATGTATGGTTGCCTTTCACCTGCCTCCAGCTACAGACCTGGCTGGAGACCTGGCTTGCAGCCTCATTATGTGGCCTGGCTGGGGAATCAAACCAGTGACCTTTGGGTTCACAGGCCATCACTTTATCCACTGTGCCACCAGCCAGGGCCATCATTTCTATTTTTAAAGCTTTTTCTTTACCTCTCGGTCTCTCTTACTTCCCCTTTCTCTAAAAGTAATAAAATCTTTAAAAAAGAAAAGAAAAGAAATTAGTCTTCCTAAGGAACACTGAGTTGCTACTAAAGCATTCCTGTGTTTGCTCACAGCCATTTCTTACTTTTATCATTTTTAATCCTCCATCCATACCTTCATTCAAGCTCTCTAGGAAAAAAAAATAAAAAAGAACAGCAAAACTTTGTGTTCTTCTTTTTCATTTTATCATTATTCCAAGTGTCAATTTTTATGATTAAACTTAAGGATGAAGGGAGAAAAGGGAGCAAAGAAGTATTGTGTTTCTCTTATGCTCTTGAGTGGAGAACAGAAGACAAGGCTTTTGTGTGTATGTCTGTGTATATTTTACATACCTAAGAAATAAATATACATAGTACGTTACATATTTATGTATGTGTGTGCATATATACATACTAGTATACATACTTCTGTGTATACTCATGTTGTCTTGTCTGTAGATCTATTCTTTTGTCCTGTTAGGTTATCTGTAGTTAAATCTTTAGTCAACTCATGCCTATTTCCTGAAATGATTTCAAGTATGGCTGGATACAGTCATTGGCTAGAATAATCCTCAGAAGAGTGAGTAGAAAGGGAAAACATTGATTATTCTACACATATCTTTATAATGTTTAATTTCACACCCTTCTCCTTTTTTTCTGAAATCTTCTTTGCATTGTATACTCTAAATTTAGTTCCTATCCTACACAGGGATTCCATGAATTATAGCTTTGGGCCCCATTTGCTTACTATAGAGTCATCTTGTTGAGGTTGTTTTGTTTTTTCCCTCACTTCCTAAATCTATTAATTGTTTCAAAGAGCTACCTTCCAGGAAAGATACAGAAATAAAGGTGTAGCTCAGGGCCCCTCAGAGGTCTAGGATATGGGAGTGGCTTTAAAACCTTTACATTTAAAATGTTGCATTATTTTCCATCATGGGAGTTGTTCAGAATGTGTGTTTCAGACTTCACAAAATCTGAATCTCTTCATTTTGGAGATTGGCCTTTCCCATCACTGTCAATCACTCACCTAAGTTTGGAATAACATTTGTTCATGTAATGCAATTTTTAAATCTTCACCAGGACTTCTTGACGAAAGGCAATTAATTCCTTGAAATTATAGAAGCTCAGAAACCAAGGAAAAATGGATACCATGGCCAGGAGCCCACAGGTTGTCCCTCGACACCTCTGAAACTGCTTATACTCATTAAGCAATAGAGCTTCTGAGTCTTACTTAAAAAAAAAAAAAAAAAAAGGATGAGCTCTAGTTCCTTCTAGTTCAAACAGATCCAGAATGAAGAGAATCACTGGGATTCTTTTGTGATGTTTCTTTTTTTCCTGCTATTTCAACCATAGAAAATAATGTTAAAGAAAAGATGCACCAAATGGATTTGACAAGCAAGGAAGATGTTTATTCATGAATATTGCAATACAGGTCAAGGCCATTGCAATAGCAGGGTGAGTTGTTAAAGCAAAATGCAGGAGAGGTTTTTTGTTTGTTTGTTTTTCTTTAAACACTGGGGTGAAGTAGTTGAAAAACTACTGAAGGGCTGTAAGGGAACAGTTGGTCAATGTGATTAGACAAAAGAGGGACTTATCTAAGATTCCTATCTTTCTACAGAGACTGGGAGATAAGAGGCCTCTGTTGCTTTCTTTCTTTTTTAGTTAAGATATTTTAATATTAATATTTTAATTCAGAATAAACCCTGTGGTGTTCAGTTGGAGTAGAATATATTGGTGGGACCTTATGAATATGAATATATAGCGATATAAAATACATATTTAAAATTATTATTTTTTAAATATTTTATTTATTATTTCTAGAGAGAGAGGGGAAGGGAGAGAGGCAGAGACAGACAGAGGCATCAATGTGTGGTTGCCTTTCACTTGCCTCCAGCTACAGAGCTGGCTGGAGACCTGGTTTGCAACCTGGTTATGTGCCCTGGCTGGGAATCGAACCAGAGACCTTTGGTTCACAGGCTGGTGCCTTATCCACCATGCCACCAGCCAGGGCCTTAAAAATACAGATTTAAATGTGAAGAAAAGACTTGTAAAGTATTTTGTTTTCTAATGAAATGGTGTTGTAATTATAGGGTCATGCTGGACATGGTTCTTCCAACACTGACAGTAAAGGGAGGCTGGCTGGAGACCCCAGCCAAAAGGAAAGGGTATCGTGTTGGAAATGGGTTGTAACTCCCTCCTTCTCTCCTTTTAGGAGCAGCTTCTTGTCCTGTGACTGCTTCTAGGCCGTTTATTTCTGCAGGTGCACACTGAGGTAATGTGCCCCCTTTGTCTGGGACCACTTAAAACAAATCTCTGACTCAGGGAGGTTGGGTGCTGCTCCCCTGATCTGCCTCACTGGGTAAGCCTGTAATGGGATGGATGAAGGCCACCTCTGCTCCACCCAGTCCTCCTTGTGATTTTTCAGCTCATCCAAACAAGCATCCCCTGCCTGGACTTGACCTCCAGTGTTACAATAATCTGATAGCAAATAAATATGTTTTAATAATAGTAACTATTTTTATACTCTGGGAAAGTGTTCAGGTATAATTTAGAAGAAAAAAAAAAAAAAAAAACTACTGAAAAATTCTTAAGCCCTGGTTGGTGTGGCTTAGTGGATTGGTGCCAGCCTGCCAACCCAAAGATCGCTGGTTCGATTCCCAGCCAGGGCACATAACCAGGTTGCAAGCCAGGTCTCCAGCCAGGTCCCCAGCTGGAGGCCGGTGAAAGGCAACCATATCTTGATGTTTCGCTCCCTTTTTTCCTTCCTCCCTACCCTTCTCTCTGAAAATAATGAATAAAATATTAAAACATTTTTAGATTTGTTCTCTGCCTTATCTCCATGAACCAGTTACCCAAGGCAATTAACATTTTTTAGCTATTGGGAGTGCAGTGTCTGGAGACTGCAACCATGCCTAATCTCCAGGGTCACTCACTTTTGTGGGTATTAACAAATCAGTCTTCATTGATTATATTTCAAAGGGGTGGCTCCTGGGTCTCTTAGAAAAACAAAACTGAAAAGGGGATGAGGAAAGATTCACATCTCAAAGACACAGAGAAGGAGTTTTTACTTGCAAGTTTACTAAAGTAAATACTCTAAGAAAAGGGAGGTCAGGTGCTTAAAGTTGAAATATTAAGGCTCTTTGGTCAGTAAACAGCTTGGAAAATGCACACAGCATTTGGAGTTTCACCTTTGATACTAAATAACATTGCAATAACTAATTTTACAGACTTTTTTTCTTAATTTTATATTTAAAAGCAATATATAATGGTTGACATTTCAAAAAATTCAAATGCTTATTGGAGAGCTGTTAATAGTTTCACTCTTAAAATATAAAAATTGCACCCAATGGATTTTGACTGCTCTGACAATAAATACCAAAGCCTATCTGAAAAGAATATTTGATGAAGCACTGCCATCTTTTGGTTGTTTAAATTAAGGATATAAGAAAAGCTGGTGAAGTTAACTGTATTTCCATGAAAGCGATATATAAATCTTAAGTGTTCAGAAATTAAAATGTTTATACAGTGAAAAGGAAGTGATAAAATTAAGTCTTAGCAAAGATAGTCACATAGCTTAGAAACAGAATTCTCAAAGGGGTAGCTTCTATTTAATTTAAAATCTGTTGGCATGGATAGAAAATAAGAAAGAGCTAATATTATTTAGAACTCTTATTACTTAATGCCTGCATGTCATAGGAGGTAAATTAGTTATGATTGAAAACTATTCATTTTTAAATGACATAGTCATGAAAAGTTTGTGATTTGGAGGTCAGTACGTGATAATATGTGACATAATGTTTACTGCAGAATAATTATTCAGCAATCATGAAGTTTTGAAGTAAAATTAATGCCATTAAAATTAACAAATCGTCCTGGCTCGTGGCTCAGTGGATAAGTGCTAGCCTGTGAACCTAAGGGTCATTGGTTTGATTTCCAGTCAGGGCACATAACCAGGTTGCAAGCCAGGTCTCCAGGCAGGTCCTTAGCTGGAGGCAGGTGAAAGGGGCAACCATACATTGATGTTTCTCTCCTTTTCTTCCTCCGTCCTTGCCCTTCTCTCTAGAAATAATGAATAAAATCTTTAAAAGAGAAAGAAAGAAAGAAAGAAAGAAAGAAAGAAAGAAAGAAACAAACTATCCATTAGTATTTTAAAAAATAAATAATAATTCATTTTCAGAGACAAATCTTTTAATTCATGTTTGTGCAATAGAATTTATAAATATAAATTTTAAAATCCTGAAATTAAAAATTTTTCCAATTGATAATGTAGAATAGTCAAGCCATTGGACAGCCACTCCAGAATTTATCATTGTTTCAGTATTTTAACTAAGGTCTTATGAGAACAATGATTGGAAAGTTTAAGTTCTTTGCTAAGTCATAATTGTATGCATATGGTTGTATTACATCTATATTTAAGAACTCAAGGTGTCTTTCTAATAAAGCTTATATTTACAAGAAAGTCAATCTAAGCAGATTGCCTAATTCTATTTTAACACAAATTAAGTAGCTGTACAGAGTATGATAATCAAATATTTTATATTATACAGTTAATTGACTATCAAGCAAAACTTATATAAAGTGAGGGCTTGCTGAGAAATTATGTAGAAAATATGGTTATTGGTATATATGCACTAGTCATGGTTCTAAAATTTTTGAAATAATATTTGTATTCCAATAACTTTAAGAATATAAATTAAAATGCTTACATGTTTTTAAATTTGAATATTTCAATGATATTTTTTCTTAAGCAAAGATAAATATATTCCAAACTGAAACTAAAACTTACTTTTGTGATGTTTTAATACCACTATCAGAAATATGGCAATACTTTTATTTCTCCTCACAACTTTTATAATTATGAATTTATATTTTGCCTCAAAAAAGCTCTTCCTCCCTTTGTAGTTATAATCAATAGGACTTTATCATATATTTTCTAGTACTCATGTAACTGCATTGTATTAATTTTTTAAAATATTTTATTCATTATTTTTAGAGAGAGGGGAAGGGATAGAGGCAGAGAGGGAGAGAAACATCAATGTAGGGTTGCCTGTCACCTGCCTTCAGCTACAGATCTGGCTGGAGACCTGGCTTGGCAACTTGATTATGTTGCCCTGGCTGGGGATTGCATTGTATTCTTTTCCGCCCTATTCTAGTCCATATATCAAACATGATATCACCATTGTTGAACTTAACACTTAAATAAATCAGAGCTTTTACATCTCTGCAAAACATTCTTTCTTGGTGCTTTGTTTATATGGGTTTCCTCAACCATTTCCATATTTATAAATAATCCCATCTTAACTACTACTTCACAAAAGTGTGTAATGCTATAAATTGAAGATAATTTTTCTCTACTATCTGCCATGTAAAATAGCTTTTACAGCTACCTAATTTTGTGACAGACTTTTCTACACTGTGCAGAAATAGCTGATACCTCAACTTCAATAACACATGTTAAAATAAAACTGTCCCAGTTAAAGGCACAAGGAGAAATATATTAGAGCCCTCAATCTTGATATTTCCCATCATACAGTCAAATATCTCTTAGGTTAAAGTTTCTTGAGGTCTTATCATTTTCATTTAAATGTTCATGTTAAGGGGCTCCTCATAATTAATCATGAGGATCTTGAGGATTTACAAATCCATTGTGAAAAATTGATTTCAAATTTTTCTGGGTATTCGCTGAAATATTTCCAACATGATAATTTGTGGAAACTTGTGGTAATTTGTGGAATGTATTTGATTTAAAGAAGTGGCCAAAAGTTAATCTAAGCAAAGAATATTGATTATTATGTCTGATTTAAAAACTAAAACTAGAAAAAATAAATTTATACAAATGCATCATTACTACCATTTTTGAATAATAACAATAAACAATTTCAACTGAGTATCTTGACTGTGAATGAACATATCAACTCGTGCCATCTTCTGGCTGGAAACTGTTGATCTCTACAACTTTTGCCCATGACCAACTAAATGTTGTATGGAATAAGATTAAAGTTATTATTTATGGATTCTAAATGTAGAGAATTGGAACAAGGGAAATAGAAAAACAAAGATCTCTGGTGGATACTATCACTGTTTCCAATGAAGTTGATGCTACACTGACAGAAATGTATCTTTAGAAAACATAAAGGAAGTTGATATAATTATGATCAGCAAAGAAATCATGGTAGCAGATTTTAGCACTTTTGATTACAAAGAAATGTGACAAAGGTAGAAATAGGTAAATTACATTAAATATGGATAAGTACAAGAAAATTTTGTCATGATTAAGGTGTACTATGCGTAAAAGGAAAGAGAAATATCATGTTCAAGGATAAAAAGAGAATTCTTTCAGCTACTAATTGAAACATATGATGGTAAGCGTTTTCAACAATACACCTTGGAAAAAAGGTTTATTATCTACCACATATTTTCTAAAATTTAACAAAATTTCATTAATTAGCTTCATCTATTTTTAATTCAAAACTTAAAATCTTTTTTGTTCCAGTCTCTAGACTCACTATTTTTAATAAAGATGTTCAGTTCTCTAGGGTTTGCCAATCACTTATAAGCTACAGGTTTCACTGAAAAGAATTTTAAATGAATAAGAATATTTAAGACATGCTTTTAAGGTTCAAGTGGACTAAGGTCAGTCTAAGGAGCAAAGCTTAGACAGGACAATGTGCATCAATGATGCAAGTTAAAGGCTGCAAAGATGCTCTCTCAGGTCTGATTTCCAGCACAACTGTCATTTTCCAGCACGGCTCCTCAGGGGCCTAGGGTGTTTTTAAAACATTAGGTTAACCATCCTCAGTACCATCATGAAGGAGGCTGAACCTATTATATCCAATTTGCAGGTAATAAAAATAAGTCAATGTGAGGTTAAGTAGCTTGTTCAAGGTCACCACGCAAGTTCTAGTGGAGCTCAAAATGAAAGTCAGATCTCAAATGCTTGAAACAATGTCATCTGACCGGGGGGCCTTCTTTGGAGCTCATGATGCTAAACAGAAGATCTGATTGGCGGCACTGATTTTATTAAAAAAATAGCACCCAAAGTGGAAAAAACACAAATATATTTCTCATGCGGAAAATTTTAATTTGCCACATCCCTGCTTAAAATTCGTAATTCCAAAGCACCTCATTTTCAAGAATGAGCTCGAGGTAGACTCAAGGAACAGTGAAGTTCATATTGCCACAGGGCAGCATAAGCTAGCAGACATCTGGGAAATTTGGGACTATAATTGCTTGATCTATAAATGTAGTCTTAGGCCACCCGTAGTTGTCTAATCTATGTTGCCAAATTATTAGTCTTTGTGAAATTACAGCGTGATTATTTGAATTGGGCCCAGAAAATGAGACTGCACTGCTAACTGTCACAGGAAAAAAAGAGAGAGAATTGCTAAAAGACACTCCAGCTGCTCAAGCAGTCACTAGACAGACAAACAAATGAAAGTGCTGTGTGGTTTCTCATGCCAATGGCTAAAATGGTCACTTATCGACCCTTTTCAAAGCACAAAGGCCATTGCAAAACAGTTAATCAACTTGGTGTGTTTTCTTTGTACAGCCAAATAAATTCTTTCCCATGGAAATAATTGACCATTTAGGAAAAACAAAATAATGACACCAAATTCCTCAGTAACTTTTATTTTAGCAGATAGAAGGTTTATTTTCTTTTTTTTTTTTCTTCTGTAAAAATACAACTGTATTTCCTAAGAACTGGGCTATAGTGGATGGCTTTAAAGATGTAAAATGTGTTAAATGTAAGGAGAGTTGTAAGAAAAATGATAACAAGTGAAAGATTTAATGAGAAAAAAATTTAAACAGTAACTTCTGTATACCTTGAGTGCTTTCACAGGCTAAGTGACTGGTTTCTCCAAAAGAATGGTAAAACTTCACATATATTTAGAGCAAAGAGTATATATAATTGTTTTTGTCACGTCTCAGCCATTATAGCTTTTATGGAATCATCTTAGCATACAAACCCCTCTAGAAAGCTAATAAATTATCTATATGTTTTATGCTTATCTGAATCAGTAATAAAACTCTCATTTCATCTTAAATATCCTGGGGGTTAAGGGAGTTGAGATTTTCCCCCAGTTTTGGACAACATTTCGGTTTCATAATAAAATAAGTTCTCTTCTGACTGCTATGCTTAAATGGCAATGACATTTGCACCATGACTTGAAATGATACAACTTATGTCCCTTGACAAACAAACATGAAGACCTTTCATCTTTCCCCACTCTTTGTTAGTTAAAATATCAGGACAACACTTCCTACGCAATATGTAGAATCACTGTACGATAATGCAAAACAGAGACTTTCTTCATTTGGTTACATATATGTTTTCTAATGGTTTGAACTACAGTCAGCATATATTACCAATTATGACATATTTTATTTCCAAACTATTTCCTCCTTGCCATATCACCAATTTCTCACTGACATGAAAGAATAATGCCACAGGCTTTGTACTCCAAAGATATAAAACACCTAATGTGGCACAGGTTGTCTTTTTCACAAACTGTTATTGTCAATTCTTTGTGAATCAGCCAATAAATAGCATATCCCAGCAACAGTGAAAACCAAGAGTTGGATATGTGTTTTTTTGCCCCAGTGCTAAAAGGATGTATGTGAGAGTTACTTCTAATTTGAGTTGGTGGGCAAAGTCATTCAAAAAAGTTCCAGAGAGATCTTTTAATGTTTATTCAATGTTTTACAAAATAATATCTTTATGTTCCTTAAGCAGATATGTAGTGTTTTCCATAGTCTGAGTATCATATACCTTCCAAGATTTAGCTTCTATCTTTCTTACTTTTTAATTCCCTGCTCATGGAGACAAAGCTAATGTTTAAAACTCCATGAAATCACGTTGTAGTGCGCCATTGCTCACATTCTTACTTTTTCTCATCACTGATCTAACGCTGGATCAGACCTTTCTGAAAATCACCATTTAGTTGTTGTTATATCCCTCTTCTTCTTCTGTCTTCTTTCTTCATGAAAGAAATGGAAATAATAAAATCTCTTATGGTGCTTTTCCGGGTAAAAGTAGATAATATTTTAAAATATATCACAGGAACTGCATGATATTACCATAAGTTTTTCTTCCTATTTTAAATGATTTGTCCTGGATTTTAGATATGACGAAGTGACTGAAACTGACTGCCATTAAAATAAAATGGACTAGAATATTGGACAACATCCTTGACACTTTTTAAGAAATTGAAAAGAATTAGGATGACCTATGACCCCGAGAGGAGTAAAACAAACAAAGCAAACCCTACAATCAACTTTCCCTTCTTTCTGAAGGAACTTGCCAGAACACAGCATAGGCAAGAAGGAATTAAGCCGATCCTGAAGCTTTGTTTGCACAAGGTGAAGGGGCTGAGGCTGAAGCAGCTGTAACTGGCAGACATTATAATGGAAATAGATTTACATGAGGTTTTAGAGGAAGAGTGCCAACAATGAACAATGAAGTGCTCTTCCTTCACTTAATTCTTTGGCTGAATGTAAAGCCGCGCGTATTTAGGGAAAGAATCCAATAAGATGACCAGAGAACAACTGATAAATCAGTAACTACCAAGGAATTGTAAACCGAAGATCTACCAGAGCTCACACATGGCTAAAACGTGTCCAGATTAAGACTACTTATGGTAGAAAGACAAATTAACATCATCAACAGCACTACAAGATAGGTCATGTTTTGCCAGTAGGGTTATAAAAACATTGGAGTAAAGTATTTATTCTAGTTTTAAAATTAAAATGTTTAAAAACAATTCTCAAAAAGCTGAAGATGATACACAACTAAATTGAGCAAACAAAGCACAATACTTTGAAAGGAAGACAAGAAAACCTATGTGCTCAACAATCTATTATTCTTAATACTCATTACCCACTTAAAAATCATTGAGCTTTTCAGGTAAGAAGAATTAGACCAAAATGAGAAAAAGTGAGTTACTAAAAATAGACTCAAAGTGGCAAAGGTGATTAAATTAACATACAAGGACTTGAAATTAACTTCTTTAAATACATTAAAGATTCATAACCACATGAATATAATAAAGAAAGGAATAAAAAATAACAAAATAATTTGAATTTTTGGAGCTGAAAAATAATGTACCTGAAGTAAAAAATTTACCATTTGCAAATTTTGTTTAAAATAAATTTTTAGACACTATGAAACTAAATATAGGTGAAGATGGAAATAATGTAAATGAAAACATACTAAGTAGAGTATGGAAAGACAATAAATATTGAATAAAAACTTAACAGTGCTTCAGTAATGAGATAATAAAAGGTAGTCTATGGAGCATATAATTTCACCCAGGGGATACAAGGGAAAGAAAATATTTGAATAAATCATAGTTAACATTTGTCCAATTTTAATGAAAAATATAAACTGAAAGATTCAATACAATCAAGAATATATGCATGACAAATGTAGAGCTAAATCACGGCTCATCATAATTAGTTATTTAAAACTAGTGATAATGAGAAAAATAATGTAAATAGAAATAGATAAGAATCTCTATATATAATGAAACTCTTTCCAGGAACCAACAAGAAATATGACCCTAAATGATGAAATACTGAAAACATTAAAGGGAGAAACAAGATAGGAATGCCTAATATGGAATATTGCTTCAACATCTCAAAGCAATTGAGCAAGGGAATTATGTATATAAATATTGCCAAAGAAAATCCAAGTGAGCTAAAATTTAACTTTATTTTTATAGGTATAATTTGTATAGAAGAACTGCCCATAATTAATGTGAATTAATTTGGTGAATCTAAATGCATATACACATTTGTGTTAACATCACCACAATCAAGCAAGGTGGTACACATCAGGTTGAAAAAACAATGTAAGCACAACTAACTAAAAATCCTTTGAGAAGCGCACAACTTGATAAAATTATGTCTACATTAATAAGAAATAAGTACAAATACAACTTAGCAGTATTTGAAATACATGAGGAACATCATATAAATCAAATACACATTAAAAATGATCATTAGAAAAGACTACTTTTGGCATAAAAACAGACACATGGACCATTGAAATTGAATAAAGATCCTAGAAATTATCCCATACTTCTAGTCAAATGACCTTCAAAATAAGCACTGAAAACACACAATGGTGAAATGAAAGTCACTTCAGCAAACAGAATTGGGAAAAGCCTATACCCAAATGCAAATGCATAAAATTAAAATGATTTTACACTATGTAGAAAAATTAACTCAAAATGAAAAATAACTTAAATGTAAGATTAGAAACAAAAACCTCCTAGCATAAAACATAAAAGGAAAGCTTTTTGGCATTGGTCTTCTCAATAACTTCTTGTGCATAACATCAGAAGCACAAGTAATAAGACCAAAAATGGACAGGTGGAACTGCATCAAATTTTTAAAAATATTCCATGGTAAATGAAACAATCAACAAAATGAAAAGTCAAACTATGGACTGGAAAAAGTATTTGTGAATCATGTATCTGTTAAAGTGTCATTTCCCAAGATATACAAGGAACTCCTACAACACAAAAACAAGTAATAATAATAATAATTTAATAAATAAAGGATAAAGAACCTCAATACAGAGGATCTAGAAGATGGCGACAGAGTAGAGAGCAGTGCTGATGGTGTTCTCGAGTACCAAAGCAGCTAGAGGACAGGATAGGGAGCGTGAGACATCTTCAGGACCCTGGGGATTGGAACGGGCAGCATCTGGACACAGGGGAGCAGAGCCCAGAGGCAGAGGAGGACAGCAGGACAGTAGGTGAGGTGTTCCCGACCGACCGACCGGCGGGCCAAGGTCGGCTCTGGGCAGGGGCGGCTCTGCCCAGAGGGGTGCGTTTGACTGGGGCCAGTTTCAGGCTCCCTGGCGACTGGAAGTCTCAGCAGTGAAGTGCGGGTGGTGAAGGCGAACGCCGTAGGGAACCCGGAATTGAACTCTTGCAGAGGAGGGACTGTGTGAGAGACTCTCTCCGGCAACAGGGAGAGGAGGCTCCTCACAGGACTAGAAGCAGAGGAGAAGAGTCCTGCGGGAAGCCGGAGTGGGGAAGCGGGAAGTGCACCGGCCAGGGCGGCAAGAGGGCTGAAAATGGTGCTGCTGGGCTACTGGGGAAACAGCAGCTGGAGGCCCCTGCGAGGGGGGAGGCCCAGCCCGGCACAACCACACAGGCCCCCAGGCTCCATGGAAACTCCAAACGGCGAGCAGGCGAGCCTGGAACTAGTAGTGGGGGCAGCTGACCCGCCATTGCCAGAGACAAAGGCCGCACCGCCCACGCCTGGGAGGGGCTCATCACAGAGGCCGCGTAAAGGACCCCTAGGAGAGCTGATTGGCTTGGAGGCGTGGTGCCCACCCCGGAAGGGCGGGACAGTGTAGGCGGACCCTGGACGGTGTTGACGGACAGGCCCGGCCTCCTCCCGGAACTGCGGGGGTGGGGCCAGTTGTCACAGGGACCGGCAAAGTTGCAGGCTTCCCTGCAGGGGTGCTGGGTGCTCATCAAGGGCAGGAACCTCTGCCAGGAGTGGGAGGGGGCTCCCTGCGGGCTCCAGAATACCAGCAGCCCTAAAACCCAGCCAGGCTGCAGAAGGCCCAGCCTACCTGGGGGCGGACACTCAGAATCAGCTCTGACTGTGACAATCCGAGGCCCTGCCACGCGCCAAGACCAGCTAGAATATAGACTATAGACTGTAAAGTCCTGACCAAGAAAAAGAAGCAGCCTCAGGAAAGGGATTGCTGCCAATCTCAAGCACCTGAGTTATACCGAGAGCAATATGAACTATTAATCCCCAACATATCCTTTGCAAAAGTCTCACATATTATTCTCACATATTATTAATCCCCACCATACCTCAATCCACCTAAATACCCAAGACCCTCCCCCTACTCTTGAATTAAAGTCTACTCACTCTGTGGCTATAACGCATTCCCAGTTCTCAATCTAAGTATTCCTCCCTTCCCCAGCCTTTCTAAACCCTTTCTTTATTCTTTTCTTCCTTTTTTGTTTTTTTTTTTTTTTTAATTTTTCTTTTCCTTTTCTTCCTGGTAAAGCCATCAGGTTCTGGCCCCACCTGGACCAATCAGAAATCATAAAGGGGGAACACACAGCTAAAACCTTTCTTTATTAATATTGATTTCTCTTTGTCTTGTGACTTTCTCCCCCACTCCTTTTTTTTTCTTTCTTTCTTTCTTTTTCCTTTCTTTTCTCCCTGATAAAACCCACTGGTCCTGGCTCCACCTGGACCAAACAGAGACCATAAAGGGTGAACAGACACCTAAACCTTTTCTTTATTAATATTGATTTCTCTTTCTCTTGTGACTTTCTCCCTTTTTTCCTTTCTTTCTTTTTTCCCTCTGCTAAAAGCCCTCAGGTCCAGGCTCCAACTGGACAAGTCAGGGATTATTAAGGGTGAACAGCCTTCTAAACCCTTTCTTCTTATTATTATTATCGTTTTTATTTATTTTTTCCATTTGCATTTTTTTTTGTTTGGTTTGGTTTGGTTTTTTGTTTTTGGTTTTGTTGTTGTTGTTGTTGTTGTTGTTTGTTTTTGTTTTTGTTTTTGTTTCTGATAAAAGCCCACAGGCTCAGAATACAACCAGACAGCCCAAATAAAGGACACACCAAGAACAGCAAGTGGAGAAAATCTGGGAGATGGCAACACTGAACTCCACAAATCTCCTATCACAGAAGGGGGCTCAACTAAGGCAAGGAAGCAAAGCAGGTTAACCCAAGGAAAGAACAAAAATAAATAAATAAATAAAGAGCAAGCAAGAACAGACCCCCAAAATGGGGGGAAAAATAATCAGTCCATCACCAAAAGGAAAGGGAGAATCCCCAGAAAGAACACAAAATGAAACAGAGGCACCTGGAATATCAGATAAGGAATTCAAAAGAATGATGATAGAGAAGCTTTGTGAGCTCAGCCACATCAAAGAAAACTGTAAACAACTCTAGGAGAACTACAAAGAACTCCAGGGAAATTACAAAGAACCCCAGGGGAATTACAAAGAACTCCAGGGAAGTTACAAGGAACTTACTGAGAACTACAACAGCATGAAAAAGGACATGGAAACTATCAATAAGTGCCAGCAGGAAATGAAGAATACAATTTCTGAATTGAAGAATACAGTAGAAGGAATCAACAATAGGCTAGAGGAAGCAGAGGACCGGATCAGCGAGTTGGAGGATAATGTAGACAA